>CAMOHE010046156.1:0-23238 GCA_946598075.1 Artocarpus hirsutus
ATATAAAGTACCTCCAATCCAATGTCTCTACATTAATAGTCCGGATAATGACTATTTCATTCTAAATGAGATTGGACCGCACTTGTAATATTTAATTAAAGATCCCAAACTTTAATTAATTATTACGGACTATTTAGATTATTATCTATAAATTTTATCCCTAAGCATATAACACTTATATGCTAAATTTATAGTCACATAAATAATCATGAAATTTTTTCGATGTTTACAAATGTATTCATAATGCATACAAGCAACCAAAATAATAATAAATGCCACTTTATTTATTCATTGTCAAAAAGTACAATGTCCCAGCTTTTAGGACACCAAGCCCAACAGTTTTCGTCGGGTAGTGTCGATAGCAGCATGACGATGGAGATACAAAGGGCTCTGACGGCGCTCAAGAATAGCCCCAACCCCACTAAAAGGCAATCCGAATTTGGCGCCTATGATTAGAATTGCAAACACTTCATGATCATGGTCATGATTGTTAATGCTGTAAAGTCTTTCAATAGTCATTTTCTTTCCATACTAGACAAATGAGAGGGAAAACAGCTTTCTTCCCTCCATATTTTCTCCACCTAGTATCTTATCACTATCCCTGCTATTTTCTACCATTTTCTTTCCTTCTTGCGCAATGGTCCGAATCAGATTACAAATCCGCAACAGCTCTTAACACAATGTAAGCTTTTATTTAACTTTGGTGTCTGGTCCATTACTGCAAATAAGTGTAAGATACTCTTACCTTAATATACATGGTTTGGCACTTTCTTGACAAAAAAAAAAAGACTCAGTAGCTTTTTTAATGGTCTTTATAAAATAAATAACTATACTTTTTTAAAAATTAGGCAAATGGTCCCTTTTTAGTTTTTATTAACTATAAAATCAAAATGATAAAAATAACATTCGGGATTATTAATCAAATAATGTTCATCGGTACTTGATGCGACCGACCTGATAGAGTGTGACGCCGACAATGTCTAAAGATTCTGTAGCGTGAGAGAAGAGGGAGAAAGAGAAGAGAGAGAGTTATGGTTTAGTTTTTAAGGTTTGTTATTTACGGTTTTATAGGTAATCAACTATAACTGATTAATAATTAACAGAAAAGTCATTTTTATCCTTTTGAATCTTTGACTTTATAATTAATAAAAAGAGACCATTTGCATTTAAAAAAAATATAGACATTATTTTAAAAAGGCCTTTAAAAAAGTTCTTTTTTTTTTTTTGGGTGAATCACATTCACGGTCTAGGACTATACATGTGATGCCAAAAGAATTTATTACAAGAATGTATTACAAGTTTAGGGCTATAATCCATTTCAAAAATAATAATAATAAAGAAATAAAGAGTTTTGGGCTATGGTTGGATTTGAATGCATAAAAAGCACCCTCTTTCTTTTTCTTTTTCCTCTTTTTTAATGAACGTCCTGCTTGCACTTCCGTAATTCCTCGTAATATTCTTCATTTAACATCCTAGGACCCCTACTCCCTGCTTATCATGGAAAAAAGGGGAAAAAAAAACCCCTTGTCCTGGATTGCAATGTGGATAATGAGTTACCATCTGAATTTGACATCGGAAAATATAAGTTTGAAATCAGTAAAACAATAAGGTAGTAGGACTGACCATGCATATTAATCCTGTGCAAAAGAGATACAGGCTTTTGAAACAGCCAATAAACTAAAATAAGGCTTCCAATTCCGCTACCAAATATTGTCTATCGAACAAACTGTCTATAGAAATGTTCCAACTAAAAGAGACAGGTGAAACGGCATCGATAAAGGTTAACCCCCCACCACCCCCCCAATAAAAAAAAAAAAGAAAGGAAGACCGAGCTTTTGTGTTTACACAGCAATTGCCTCCGGTAGCGACTCAGGTGAGCCACTGCTGCCATTCAGCACAGTGACATTGCCATCGGAATCGATGTCCACAATCACCGAATCACCCTCTTTGATCTCTCTAGCGAGCATCTTCTCAGCCATGCTGTCCTCCAAAAGTCTCATTATGGCTCTTCTTAAAGGCCTTGCTCCATAGCTCGGGTTGTAGCCTTCTTCGACCACTCTATCTCTGAACCTCTCTGTTACTTGAAGTTCGATCTCTTTGCCCTTCAGCCTTTCGAAGACCTCCTTCAACATGATATCCGCTATCTCCTTAACCTCGAGCTTGGTGAGCTGTCGGAAGACAATCATCTCATCCAGCCTATTCAAGAACTCTGGCCTGAAGTACTGTTTAAGCTCTTCCGTCACCAAGCTCTTGATTCGGTTGTAGCTGCTGTCCTTCTCATCAAAATCGAGGTCGAACCCTATCCTGCGGCCTCCTTTCTCGATCACACTGCTTCCAACGTTAGATGTCATAATCAGAAGTGTGTTCTTGAAGTCTACAGTTCTTCCCTTGCTATCAGTCAACCTTCCATCTTCAAGAATCTGAAGCATCATGTTGAACACATCAGGATGAGCCTTTTCAATCTCATCAAAGAGGACTACAGTATAAGGACGACGTCGAACTGCCTCGGTCAGCTGACCACCCTCGGTGTAACCAACATAACCAGGGGGGGAACCAATAAGCTTGGAGACAGTGTGTCTTTCCATGAACTCACTCATATCAAGTCGAATCATAGCATCTTCTGAGCCGAAGTAATAAGCAGCCAAAGCTTTTGCAAGCTCGGACTTCCCGACACCAGTTGGACCAGAAAAGATGAAGCTGGCAATGGGACGGTTGGGGTTCTTAAGTCCAACACGGGCTCGGCGAATGGCACGGCTGATGGCTTTGACTGCTTCGTCCTGACCTATAACCCGCTTGTGAAGCGTGTCTTCCATCTTGAGCAGGCGATCGGATTCATCAGTTGAGACTTTTTCAACAGGAATGCCAGTCCAAGCCGAGACAATATGCTGGATGTCAACTTCAGTCACAACGGGACCCACATCTCCTGCTTCACTCTCTGCCTTGCTCATTTCCTTGCCCTTATCAACAAGAGCTGAAATCTGTGCCTTCAGGTCCATTTCTCTATCGCGCAACTCGCCAGCCTGTTCAACATTTTATGCTCAGCATTTATACGAGAGTTTTGATGTTACAAAGAAGCAAACGGCAAAAACAAAAGCACTCTGTTTTCTACACACAAAGAAGCTATTGAACTCGAAAATAAGGGGAAAAAGGTCAAGCTTTTCTACACACTCTTTACCCTTTTTTGGAAGAAGAGAGGAGGAGGAGGAGGAGGAGGAGGAGGAGGAGGGGGAGGAGGGGGTGTGGTGGGGTGTTGAGGGGGGTGGGGGAGTGGTTGGGGAAAAAGCAGCAGTTTGTAAACCAAAAGGCTAAATTCTGAATTTTTCAAACAAATTACATTGCACAGATTATAACCAGAACGTTCTCAATTTGAATCAGCAAACACATGCAAAGAACATTAAAACATGCAAACATAAGATGTACCTTAAACCTAAAAGCTAAAATATAGAGTTCTTCATGGTAAAATAAAGCATACATGTTGTCTCATTTCAATCGTGAAACAACACATGCATAAGATTTACCTTTTCAAAGTCTTGGCTACGAACAGCTTCATTCTTCTCCTTGGTGATCTGCCTAAGTTCTTTCTCAAGCTCTCGTGCTTCCTCAGGTAGCTGATGTAAATGGCATAATACCAATTCGTCTTAGAAAACTCATAAAGGTAACAAGAATCCACACAAGTTTGAGTAAGGAAAGAAGTAGGATTAAGAAAGACTGTTACCTGTGCATGACGAAGGCGAACTCGAGAGCCAGCTTCATCAATCAAATCAATTGCTTTATCAGGCAGAAAACGATCACTGAAAACATATAGCATAACCAATCAGGAAAAAGAAAATGCAAAGCAATGTAAACATTTAGCTTTTCAATTTTTCTGTTGAACTTGTAGAAGAGTTGAAGATTCAAACTAACTTGACAAATAACTCCACCCAGGAATCTAAATTGCAAGTGTTTTAATTTAAATTTGCACAGCATAATGTTTATGGAAGAGAGAAATAAACATCGAAAAGTGCAGTGAAAATATTCATGATGCTAACTGCAAAAAAGGGGTCATTTGCCTAGAGTACTAAAGAACTGAATGGAATGGATGCTACTCAAATCTGACCATATGTAAGGATCTATACCTAATGTACTGATATGAGAGCTGTGCAGCAGCTATAAGTGCCTCATCTGTATAGCGAAGCTTGTGGTGAATCTCATAACGCTCCCGGAGTCCTTTCAGAATTTGAATAGTTTCATCAACAGATGGTTCGGGCACTTTGACTGGCTGAAACCGCCTTTCTAAGGCTGGGTCTTTCTCAACATGCTTTCTGTATTCATCCAGTGTCGTGGCACCAATACACTGCACAATTAGAAGCAAGACTAAGACTTATCAGCCGTAACTCCAGAATTTTTAAGTAGCAGTAAGTTGACACAACGTTAGAGTTCTAACAGAAATGATAGCTGTAAGTTCACCACGTAGAGAAAAGCGTCGACAGTGACACCCCAATCACCAATAGTTACTAAGGCCACCAAAGACTTCTCAACTTAATTTGGAAGAATGAAAATAAAACCGCCTTATATTATCATGGATGCATGATGGAAATGTTACCTGCAGTTCACCTCTTGCGAGAGCTGGTTTCAAAATGTTTGCAGCATCAATTGCCCCTTCGGCAGCTCCTGCTCCAATCAAAGTGTGAACCTCATCAATGAAAAGTATAATTTCATCACTTTGTTTGATTTCCTCCATAAGTTTCTTTAATCTTTCTTCAAACTCTCCACGGTACTTTGTACCAGCAACAAGAAGCCCCATATCCAAAGTTATAACCTAATAGATAAAAAGCATAGAGTCAGGTTTCAATTCACAATAATGACAAGCCTATCCACATACTGTACGTGTTCAGTATGTGTTAGAGTACACAGCAAAAGAATGTCAGATATCTATGCTCTTTACAATGTATACACCAAAATACAAGGTCACTGTACAACAAGCTCAACATTTAATTCAAACATCCTATATCAGACTATGCAAGCCATACATGCATATGAACCAAGATCTAGGACCCACGCAAGAGTCAAGCCAAATCCCCGTTACTCCCAAAGTATTTAACTCGCACATAAAGATAAAAACGTAAATCTTTTACCATTTGAATGACATCCATCTATAGCATTTCAACGTTGAAAAGTTTTATGCGAATCATAGAAACAGAGATTTTTCAACATGAAGACGATACACATGGCTACAAAGTTACAATTCTATCGAATCAATTTAGCTATATCAATACCCTAAACAGACAATTTATATATAGGATGCAGCTCACCTTTTTTCCCTCTATTGTTTCGGGAACATCACCACTTGCAATCCGCTGCGCAAGTCCCTCAGCTATTGCTGTTTTTCCAACACCAGGTTCTCCAATTAGGCAGGGATTATTTTTCGTTCGCCTGCCTAAAATCTGAACAACTCTCTCTATTTGTTGCTGTCTTCCAACAACAGGATCCAACTTACCCTAATAAAGGCAAGAAATAGAACTTAAAGAAAAGTTGATGGCATGCAAAGCACGAAGCTACAATTTTGTGATACATCAAAAATTCTTAAGACTGAGAATTACCTCTTCTGCTAGCTTAGTCAGATTGGTTCCATACTCTTCCAGGGTTGGCATCTTATTACCACTGCTGCCCCCTCCAACACCAGCACCAACAGCTTCAGTGCTCTCACCCACCATACGGATAACCTGCCCACCCAATGAAACCATAAGCACTGTTTTTCATTAATAAAGAAAATTTGAAAGTGAAGCCGTCTTGATGCTCACCTGTGTGCGAATATTGCTTGGGTCAGCACCCAAATTTTCGAGAACACGAGCTGCAACACCCTCACCCTCACGAAGCAGACCCAAAAGCAAGTGCTCAGACCCAATATAATTATGGCCTGAAACATTGAAGAAACATGAGCTCGTCAATCCTCCTCACAGGAGCAATTATTGACAAATTTAGCAAGTTTGATCAGTCAATAAGTCTGAAATGAATACACTACACTCTTAAGCACAAAGTTTATGATGCAAGCCAGTTACTTTCAAGTTATTCACGTTTCATTATTCATTCAGCATTATATCTCCCAATCTAAAATAACTTTAACGCTCAAAGATGTGTTGAAGAAGGATTAGTAGAAAAACCTACCAAGTTGTCGGGCTTCTTCTAGCGAAAGCTCCAAGACACGCTTTGCTCGAGGAGTAAATGGGATCTCAACAGCAACAAAACCACTACCTCTTCCAATAATCTTTTCAACTTCAACACGAGCGTCCTTTAAGTTAATTCCCATCGATTTAAGGACCTTAGCAGCAATGCCAGTTCCCTCACCAATAAGACCTAGAAGGATCTGCTCTGTACCGACAAAATTGTGACCAAGTCGCCTTGCTTCTTCTTGTGCAAGCATAATTACTTTAATTGCTTTCTCCGTGAAGCGCTCAAACATGGCTTTAGGCACACATCTGCTAGCCTTTTGGCGCCTGGAAGATCTTGTAATTGAGACTTTGGAATAGAAATCCTGCCCAGGCTTGGTCATAGTATCTAGAGCATTAAAGCTTCTTAGTCCAGAGAAGCTCCTCGTTCTCAACCCAGGCGCTTGTATACAACTCATCATTTTCACAGCCCTTTTCGATTTTCCAGACCCTTTTGATTGGCCATGCTTTACACCAGAAACTAAACCAGGAACATTAGTCGACTGAACCAAAACCTTTGCCATGATCTCCAACTAGCAGCCTGCATATAGTTGAAGAACAGCAAACTATTACAGACACACACAACACAAAGAAAAAAGAAATCATGTTTCACCAATAATTTAACAGCCCCACTTGGCATAAATTATGAGTTAGTTACTCCAATAACGAGACAAAGAAATATATATTCCTCAAAGATAACACAAAATTTCAAAAAGATTTAGTTTATTTTAATTCTTAAATTAAACAGTTGAAAGTTTGTGGGCTATTTACAACCAACCAATCAAAGCAAAACATGCCTGAGAATCACTTACAAGCTGATTAACTAAAGTGGGTTCAAGTCATCTAACTCTGTGTTCTAAGAAGAAAACGATAAATCAAAGAGATACTAATGCAGGGGAATAGAAAAAATATGAAATTTAGACTCTTTCAAGGAGTTAGGGCATAAGTTGCTACAATACAGCTCTGACTTTTATTAATAATAAAGTAGAAAACTGAAAACTAAATGACATAATGAAGCCCTATTTATGGGCTAGTACTTCACGCCTAGTTAGAAATCCTAGTCTAAGTAGCAGTCAAACTAAATATTAAAATCCTAGTCTAATTCTGACAATAAAAATTAATCCTAATAGAAATAGAAAGCAAAGAAAATTAGTCCTAATAGAATTCAAATTATCCTGTGCAGGATATCATTTAGAAAATCTTACTAAATCAGCTTTGAGAAAAAACAATAATTTTTTTAGTGGCACGCATAGCCTGCTGTAAAAACACACCCAATTTCACTACAATTGAAGAGTTCGAATCCCCGTATTTTTTAAGCTCCCCTTAAGATAATAGACCAGAAACAAGACCTCAATAGACAACCAATCTATACCCATTCCGCGGTACCAGTACGCACTATTTTTTGGTTAATCAACGCTAAACAAAAGTACAAAAGCTAAACATGCTATTCAAGCATGATACAGAGCCAAAAAAAGATTTATTCGCAAGATTTAAAATACACAAATAAATATATATATATATAGCAATTTAAGTGGATAGCAGAGAGCTCGTAAATCAATTGATGAACATAAAAATCCAGCAATATGAAAATATGAAGAATCTAGCACGAGAAAATGAACCCTAAACAAAATCATAACCATAAGAGAGAGAAAAAAAGAACCCTAAAACTGACCATAAAACCAATTGAGCTACAAACGCTTCCAGAAACCCTAATTCCACCACAGAGAATAACATATCCGAACAAAAAAAATGGAATAAATGAATCCGAAGCTAAACAAAGCAGAAAATCTCAAAAAAAAATCACCTGAAATCCGTGGATTGAAGCTCCAATAAAAAGAAAAAATAAATACGAAAAAGAGAACGAAAGAGAAAAGGAGATAAGGAAAAGGAAGAGAGAGAAGAAAAAAGAGGGTCTTCCTTCTTCAGAGGAGAGAGAGAAAGACCCGTTGGCTCCAATGAAGAGGATAACAGATGTGGTCGAGATGGATAAAACAGAAAGCTCTTACCATCTTCCACCCTCTTATATATATATCTCTCTTTCTCTTCTTTCTCTCTCATCGATTCGTCATCGTTCTTCATGAACCGCCATCTACCCTATCATCACCGCTCAATCGCCTAATTATTTTTTTGTTCTGATCGACCTTGATTACCGTTGGATTAGAACACCCTCGGGTTTCATTTCAATGCTGGTTTTAATGATAACGACACGTGGTCGCTAGCTTATCTGCTTGACGCACTGTTCTGTCCCTGTCTTGCCCCTAGAAATTTTGCTGTATGACTGTTTTGCCCTCAAGTCCTGTGTTGTGATTGGCTTAGGGAATGTGGCGTACATGGAGCTGGTAACAGGGGGTTTCATGGGGGAAAAATCAACACGTCGTTGCTAACGAAGCCGTACACGTGACTAGTTTCTTTCTTCCTATAAAATCCCTTTAATTTCTTGTTTTCTTTTTTCTTTTCTCCTTCTATTTTGTTTTTTTCTCTTCGTTTTTTTTTCTGTAGTGTGTAGAGTTTGGGAGCTGATATTTTTTAAATTTTTTCGAAAAGTGATTTTTTTTTTTTTTTTTTTGGAAAAGTGTAAAATGAAGACTCGTGGGATTATTTGTTTTATTGGATATGGAGTGATTAGGACGTGTGTTTGTGTAGGCTAAAAATATCAAGAACAAACAATATATCAGTCGGCAGCCCTATTTTTGGCCTTGTTGTCAATCTCCTTACCCTTACTCTTTCTCTTTCTTTTTCAATTTTCTACTTCATTTCAATATCATTATGAGGAACATCGTAACATTTTATAGGGTATTTGACAAAGTAATATATGATAGTTTTATTTTGTAATATATTTTTATTTTATAATTATATTATAACATATGAGAGTTTTATATTGTAGGTAATTCAAACCTATAAATTTGAACTTTTCTTTTACGCACTAGGTTATACTTTTGTTTTTCTTTTTGGGTAAACCAAAACTAGTACAAACATGTTTAATAGACACAAGAAGTCTAAGCACTATCTAATAGTATGATAATCTCAACTTCAACCAAAACTTTTGTTTTTATAGTGTAAAAGCTTTCAGATACTACAGTGACAAAAAAATTAAGCAACAATGTAAAACTCTCAAATGCTGTAATATTTTATTCAAACTATTGGTTCAAACTGCATTTCCCAAACACTCTATATCCCTATTTAAGAGCCCGATTGAAATCAATTGATTAGAACAAAAAAAAAAATGAGTTAGAACTATAATTTATGGTTTGAACTTATATTTGATAAACTTATTTTGAATCAAAAGTAGTTCTGATAGCTATTTCAGTTGAAATCAAAAATTGTTCTAGCTATCGATACTCGATCTAACTGTTATTGGGCCAAACAAGAGTTTCAGCTAGAACTAAAACCAATAACATTTTTAACTTTTTACTCTAAACTATCTTCACCCTCAAACTTTTGCTCTTTTTTTTTTTTTTTTGTGTGTATTCAAGCCTACATAAAAAACAAAAAAAAAAAAAAACCCACCCAAGAGAAAGCACAAGATCTGCAACCAAAAAAGTGACTTGTCAAAATCAAAGACCAAAAAACAAAAACTATAAGGATCGAATAATTTATGCCGTAGAGGAAATTATATAAAAAGAATTATGTTTATAATATCATATGCATGTTCTTAAAATCGTAGTCGTTGGTGAACATATATATGATTTTTTTTTGTGTCTACGGTTTTGTAAAGCAAGGATGTGAACCGTTCTCTGTTCATTGTGGCTTCTTCTGATGTATAACGTTTGTTTTCGTTGCTGTTTTGGAACTAATATAATATAAAGAGTTTGTGCGGTGAAGGGTGATGAGTTGTATGTTAGCGTGGGTTGTAGGGTCCTTTTTGTGCTTTCGTGCTTCATACTTGAAAGTTGATGATGACGAGTTTTCGATGCAACTCTTCAAACGTAACAGGACTTACACGAACATGCATGGCCGAGCACAGGTCTTTATATTCTTCATCAAGGCCTCCTAAGACCTTGAGAGTACAACACCATCATTGTTGATAGTAGACGACTCTGATTTAAATTTGTTGCATATATTCGGTGATTAGTCGGAAGGTGAAGATCTTCCCATTCAACCGTGTGAGTCGCCTCGAGAGCATCGTTAACTTGAAAGTGCCACGAGGAATAGTCCACGGAGGTGAGCTTAAATGAGACTTGAGTGTTGGTATTTATGGGGACGAGAGATGAAGTATGGCCAAAAGGATTAACCATGGTAGCTTGATTTTGAGTAGAGGAGGTGGCAGAAGATTTTTGTGAGACGAGAGTTTGACTCATCCTCCAAAATATTTCTTTAAATGCGATCGCTTATAGTATAGTAAGGACGGTCGTATCTGCACGGAAGTAAACCTTTGAAAGATTAAAGAAAACCTTTGAAAGATTCAAAATTTAACGGTTTAAAAAGGCAATGAATTTTTATAATATTTAAAAGAAAATAAATGTTTTCTACAATTTTAAAACATGAAATTAAAATAGCAAAGCTTTAAAAATCCTTTGCATGTTTCTTGACCGATATAGATTTTAACTCTAAATAATAAATATCTAAAATATTTGATTTAGTATATTTTTTCCTATATTTAGCAAGCACATTTACTATTTTTATAAGTCAACCTAAAGTGACAATATAGCATGCTATAATACGGTAAGGGTTTTCCTATAAAAAGTCACAAAATAACCACCTCTCACCAATGATTTGGTGCACTCATAATAAAAATTATAACCGTTGTCACTACAATTATAATTAATATAATTTAAAGATAAAAAAACATAACAACAAACCAAAATTATTATATTTTAATGGAATAAATTTTTGCGTTCATTTTGGCAGAACCTCATCTTATGAAATATCTAAAATCAAAAATATAATAATTCATACAGCAGTAAAAGACATTGCATAAAATTAAGCATTATTTTATTATTATTATTATTAATTATGTAACGCACTTAAATTATATAAAGAAAGCATGCTGAACTTATGTAAAAATAGGCAACATAACAACATTAACAATAATCATTAAAAACATAAAAAATATAATTTATTACAGCATATATATAGAGTTAAAACCTATACCCACTATGCATATAAAATCATCTCTTGACCTCACTAAACTTTCTACACTAATGTAGACATTATTTTATTATATTTTTGTGGGGTCGGAGGAGTACTCTAGTAGCATCTCCTCTTGAAAAAGGAGACTACTAAGGGTCTATTTGATAAATGGATTCAAATTAGTGATTTGATTTGAATTAGCGTGATTTTAATTATGATTTGAGTTAGTAATTTGAATTGCTATCCGAATTGACATTTGGATGTGTATTTAAGTTTTAATATGAGTATGAAATAAAATTGAAATTTGTATTTGAAGAGGTAGTGAAAATAGTTTTTGATTTATCAATAATTCTAATAAAATTTTAATGTTAATGATCATAAAAAAAATACAATATGGACCTTAATTTATTCCTCTTGTCACTAGAAATACAATGAAAAAAGAATCATCTCAATTAGATAACAAATGAAAAAATTATGATTTTTTCCTCAAATATAGGAGAGAAAACTTTAGTTCTTATTGTAGTAGAAATATCCGAATATCAAAAGTTTAGAGGGAGTCAGAACTTTGAAAACTTAGATTCTTAATACTTAAATGATTTGAATTTTAGGGGAAACAAATATGTATTCAAATGATTCTTAATACTTGAATTTAAATTTGATTTTAAAAAATTCAAAAAGTTCTCGAAACAAACAAGCCGGCTTTAGAAAAAACAAAATAAAAAAAAAAAGAATTCGAATGCATAAAATGAAGGGGAGGGCTAGGCTATTTATACCAGTAAAATTTTACTATTTTATTATTTTATTATATATTATATTATTATTTTTTCCGGCTTGTTTAGCAAGTTGTAGATCAACTTGTAGCGTGCAAATTGAAGGGTTTTTTCTTTTATTTATTGATGTCGTGCTGATGCAGCGATAATGCATACACTTTTGCTTTTGTTGTCTTTTTTTTTTCATATTTCAAATCTAACCTTATTAAGATTGAAAATAAATTTACTTCATGAAACTTAACGGTTTTACTGATTAGATACATAATAAATATTTAACATATATAAATAACTCTAAAAATTATCAAAAATATACTTAAACATAAAGATACACTAAAAACACATATTTCAATATATTTTCACATTAAGACATAAAAACAACATAAAAACACAATGCTATTAATTAAGGGATTTAGTGAGAAATAAAAACGTAAATAAATAATTTTAATCTTTTAAAATACACACTTTTACTGTCTCATTAGAGCCATTTGAAGGCCACTTGTTTTTTAGAATAGAGGATCAAGACTCGTGTGAGTGTTTTGTTTTAGTAATACTTCGATAACTTAAAATTTGTGAGGGCAGAGTAATGTTTATGGAATGAAATGGCCCATCACTTTTCATCATGAGTGAATGTGATTATATATAGATTACATGATAAAGAAATAAAGGAAGCATTTAAAGCTTTACATCAAATTGCCTAAAATACAATTACCAGTAATGGACACAATATATATACTCTAATAGCATGTTTAGTAAAAAACTAACTTTTAAATTAAAAATATTGTAAAACTCTTATATGTTATAATTAAATAAAAAAAGTTGCTACAGTATAAATCACTTACATGCTACAGTGTTTACAGTTCTAACATCTTGCCAAACACCCTATAATAATATAGATAAAATACAACTCATCACCGTTGATTGCATAATTTCCTTAATATGTTTATCAACATATTTAAGCTTTTAAATTAAAAATGTTTTTCACACAATACAATACTTATAATTCAACTCACACTTCCAACTACTTTTTCTGTTGTCTAGTTTTCATGTTTTCTTCGCTATCCTCCCTAATATATATATTTTGTGAATATAAGCTATTATTATTATCAAAAAATATATATGATACAATAACATAATAGGTTATATAGACGTTGATTCCCCGACCAAATAGCTCATCATCTTTGTTAAGAGCATAAGATGCTAAATTGGGAAAACATAATTGATTTCCCTAATAATAGCAAAACTTAGTTCATAAAAAAAAAAAAAAAAGATAACAATCTGGATACATCTGATAATAATATTTCAAACTTTTTATAAAAAATGAAAAAATATTTGTAGATTGTACTATTGTTAATGCATTAGGCTCTATAAAATGGAGATTTAGACTAATGGTGATCAAATATTCTTAAAGAAGATGAAGCTGTCACAAAACCTGAGAACATGAAATAATTTTTAATGAGTATGAGAATAAATAAATATTATTAAAAATATTTGAAAATTTAAAAGTTAAAACTTATCTTGTATTTGTTCCAATAATATAGCTTCCTTTTACTTTAAAATTTCTTATATATCTGACCTAGTCAAAAAAGTTATTGTAACAACTAATTTTATATAAATATAAAAAAAATATTGAACTCTCATAATGAGAAGACTACGAGACTCTCATAAAAAGAGACTTGAAAATAATTGAAACTCTGATCACCAAGAAAAGACTATGAAATTATCACAAAGAGAGACTTAACAATATTTTGATAAAGTTGTGACGACCCAACTTTTTTTTTGGGACCATACTTAACGCTCTTTAAGCTTAATTAACTTTAATAAAGTCATGAAAAAGTGCAAACATTTTTTTTTCAAATGAAACTTCTTATATGGTGTTTGGAAGAGTGGTTTAAACCAATGGTCTGAACTATAAATAGTATAAAACTCTCACGTGCTACAATAAAAAGCTACAGAATAAAGCTCTTACATGCTACGTTTATCAAACCTAAATTGATGATTTAAATTACTCTTCTAAACACTATATTAATTTGCTTAACATATTTCATGTATATATTTTAGTTCTACAAGAGTTTGTACTATTCACTTAACTTGTATTACACACCGTACTATTCGTAATAGTTCTTTCAAAACATTATGCCTCAAAAATACTTAATTTATAGTGGAAACATTCTTGTAGTGGTATTCATACCCATGACTATATGATCGCTTAGTTATCGTTGCCAGCTCAACAATGATTTTATTCAAGCCTTTTAGCGGGTTTTTCTACAACATGAAATAATCAGGTGAGCTATTGCTCAATGAGTTTAAACATAGCCTACAAAAAACATCCGTTTATATGCATGATCCATTTATGCTAATTTGTGAACTTTAATTATAGATTCCTTAAGCTTATCATGAATTAAAGCCCCAAGTGTATGCATCACATGCACAAAATTATTGTAACACCGAGATCATAATGTTCTTTACTTGAGTCTCCCATTGGATCAGAAGTTGATCCGACACTATTTTACTTATCTTATATGGTCTATTATTTTACCAGTTTTACTATTTTAAACTTAACAACATAAATAAATAAATAAGATATAAATATAAAAAGTAATTAAGCAATTTATTTAGGTGTCAAAATTTGGCCCATTTGGTTTTGTTATCAAAATTTTTGAAAATATTTTTGCACATTTTTCGAGACAAAAATTATAAACATTTTTAGCATAATTCTCAAAAAAAATTTATTTTTTAAAATAAAAATATTTTTATTTATTTTAAAAATAATACCAAATTACCTATAAATAAATTTGTTGTTTTCTATCTGAGAATCATCTTTCCAAATTTTTGTTGTCTATATAAAATGGACTATTTTTTTTTTTGGGTTTATGTATGCCGTTTCGGAAATTTGTTCTAGTTGCTATCTACAGTTGGTGTCGATTCTCTGTTATTGTCGTTTCTTCTGTCGTCGTTTTTGGGATTTTCATTTTTAAGGATTTATTATTGTCGGTGTCGTATCATTAGCTTATCTCGTTTTGTTTTCATCAAGGTTCGGCCTCTTTTATCCTCTACTGCTAGAATCCAGAACAATCACTTTCGTCTGAGAGCGCAGAATTCAATTCAAAGAGCCCAAAAAATGGCGCCGAAGAAGAAGAGGAGCAGGAACGGCCACGCCTCACCGTCACCGGAGCAGCCTTCCGCCGCCACGGGAATGTTCTCCGGCATGGTCGTCTTCTTAGTCCCCATCGGAGTCCAGACCCGTCGTTTGCAGGTCAGCTCAATCTGTTCTCTCTCTCTAAAAAACCAGTCACTCAGTTTGTCTTTGACCATGGAAACGATTAATCAGATATGGAAGCAGAAACTACAACAAATGGGAGCCACCATTGAAGACCGTCTCGCCAAAAGCGTCACCCATGTCTTCGCCATCAACTCCGATTCTCTTCTCCAACAGATTGACACCAATCGTTTGTCCCGGTTCCAAGGAGTTAGTTTCTTTTTACTTTTTTCTTTCTCGCCACGAATTGCAAAAATTAGGGGTTCAAATTTCATTTTATTTTCATTATTTTATATGCTTTATTGTTGAAATGAGGAATGTATTCCGCGTACTGAGGTTTTTTTTTTTTTTTTTTTTTTTTCAGTGCGAATTGCAGAATTAGGGTTTGATTTTCATTTTATTTTTATTGTTTTTAACCTGCTTTGTTGAAATCCGAAATGTTCTTCAAGGAGTTATTTTTGCAAAATTAGGACTTGCCCCCCTGTTTTTTTAATTTATCCTACATTGTTGAAATCCGGAATGTTATCTGAGGATTGATTTTTTGTTGTCACTACGAATTGCAAATTGGGATATTCGAATTGTTTATTTTACTATCCATTGATGACTTTTCGGATATGGTTTTGTGAGAGGGGAAATAGAAAGTTTTGCTCTACCGGTGGTTGGAAGACAGCTTGACCTCGGGAGAGAAAGTGTCCGAGGACATGTACGACGTCAAAATGGAGTCTGAATCTGAAGCCGAACAAAGAGCAAAACGCAAGTCTAGTGATGACAAATATGAACACAAGGACCAAGAAGAGGATCGAGGCTTGGATAGTAAAATGATCAAGTCTGATGATACTAATGTTGCTAGTGAAACTAAAGCTACAAAAGACTACAATCCGCCTGACTTGAACAAGAACATAACTCAGATATTTGGGAAGCTCATTGACATATATAGAGGTGAACGCCCAAACCAAAGAAACAATAACTGTTTGCATAGTTTGTTTCTTAATAAATTCTTTGGTGAGGCGAAAAGAATACCCACTTGGCACCTTAGATTACTTTAGAATCAAGAAAAAAATATGCAAGTTTAATGGAACTTGATGGAGGTCTGAGTTCTAACAACCTAGATTCTATAACTGTGTTGTGAGGTATTTTTTACCCTACTAAAGAATTCTTCTTATACATGCTTTTGCTGATCAAGACTTTTGTATCTGGGAAAAGCATTGGGCGATGATAGGAGGTCATTTAGCTATTACAAGGCAATACCAGTTATTGAGAAGTTGCCTTTCAATATTGAGAGTGCAGAGCAGGTCAAACACCTGCCTTCCATTGGCAAGTCCATGCAAGATCATGTCAGTATGTGTTTATATAACCTTTTATTTCCCTGGCCTTGAAATTTAGTCTTGTTGTCTTAATCAAGTTTTGTTGTTGTATTCCTTTTTTGCAGATTCAAGAGATTGTTACCACTGGGAAATTGTCTAAGTTGGAGCATTTCGAAACAGATGAAAAGGTGTTGCAACCGCAAAGGCTCTCTGATATAAGTATATAAGAATTTTTTTTTTTACTTCTTGGTTTGGTTGCCAATGTCCATGAATATTGTGTTGAGGATCTTCTATGTTGCTTGTGGGACACTGGGACTAGTAGCCATTTTCGATTTAGATTTTTATAGACTTTTGCATTGAGTAACAAACAATAATGCCGGGTTTTTGTTGCTTTCATTTTTATATTTGTTATTCAACACAGTTGAGGTGGAGCAAAATTTCCCATGGTTCATTTCCTTTATATTTATATGAATAGGAGTAGAAGTGCACTTTTTTAATCCGTTTGACTCTGAATGGCTTGCTTTTTACCCTTGTGTTGATTAATTAGGTACGAACTATTAGCTTATTTGGGGAAGTTTGGGGCATCGGTCCTGCCACTGCATTAAAATTATATGAGAAAGGTTACCGAACACTGGATGACTTGAAGAATGAAAGTTCATTAACAAATGCACAGAAGCTAGGTCTAAAGTATTTTCACGACATCAAGCAGAGGATACCACGTCATGAGGTCTATCTATTTCTAGTTTTCCTAATTTATTATATGGACCTTACCAAGATTTAATTGGTGCTATTTATTTTACTTTTGGCATTTGATTTATTAGGTTCAAGAGATGGAATCCCTTTTAAAAAAAGCTGCGGAGGATATTTTACCTGGGGTAAGCTAAATAACTTTTAGATTGAACAGTGATACTTAAATTTTTTTTTTTTTTGATGTCATATGGTTCTCAAAAATGGGTGCACTATGTAAATGTCTCTCTTTTGTATGGTGATGCTATTAGATAAAGTTTAAAGCAAATATTTCATATTTTCAGCTTCTTTTAGATAGTAAGTGTGGATTATTCATATTAGGTGTACTCTCTTTCTTTGCTTTTATTTTTGAACATGCACAGTGTCATTTGGGATTTTCAGTCTGGTTATTGGAATATGAGCTCTGTTCCTTTTCCTAGGGGAGGCAAATCAAGGATGAACAAATTGCGTTATTGCAAACAAAAGTGACGACCTCTCCTTTCTGAATGGCTTTTTTGCAAAAATGGGTTATTTAAGTGAAAAAAATGATTTTGAAGTATTAATTTACAGATTTCAAGTTTGAAAGCCTTAACATTATTAGTCACTCTATGAGGCTCGTGTTGTTATTGTAAATGAGCATCTGAAATTTAAACTTGTGATCCATTCTTTATCGAGCTTTTTATTTATCTAGAAAGCCATGATTGCGGTTTCCTTCTTTGGTATTTTAGTCGTCTAGGAGTGCTAATGCATGCATAAAAGCTTTAGTACACTTAACACTGAAGTGGATTCTTATTAGCTAAAATTAGAGGGTTTCTTTCTTTTCTTCTTTGTTTTTCCCATCTTGAAAGCTAAAGTTTGAGGTTGTACATTTCTATGATTGGTTTGAATCTTGACTGCCAAGAATTTAAGTGTTTCTTTTGGTTGTTTTTCTTCTTTGTGTACTGATTTATTTCAAGGACATTCTGTCCTTTATTCCTTTGTAATTGACTTTTATCGTGAATGAAATGATGTTCCTTATCCCAAAAAAAAAAGTAATTTAAGAGTGATCTTAGTTGAAAATTAAAGTTACAAGTACACAAGATACCCTTTAAAAGACCAGCAGAGACTAGAGAGCTACCGGAATGTAAACCAAGTTGCAATTATCAACTTGTTAGCTGAAATGTCAGCCTTGCCCACAAATCTGCAGACGAGCTTGCAATTCTGTATTGCTTTGATGGAAGTCATCTACTTGTTGTAGGTGGTAGTCATATGCGGTGGATCATTTAGACGGGGGAAAGCTTCTTGTGGGGATATGGACATTGTAATTACACATCCAGATGGAAAGAGGTGCAGATTTTACACTCTCTTTCTTTTCTCTTTTTGAACTTGAAGCAGAAAAGGTGATGATTATATCTTAAAAGAGGACAAGAAAAAACCAAACAAAAGTCTCGGGTGTATTTATGCAAAAACTATGAGGCATGTACAATTATCGATTGACGCTTGTTAGCTATTGGACTACAATTTCAACAAATTTTCCAATTAAGGGCCTCATTTGCCAAAATTGAAGGTTCTGTATCTAAGTTTCCAAACACCGAGAAGCTTGGGTTATACTAATGCAAAAAGCCCCACCCTATATTATGTTGTGATTTAGATCCTATTAAAAGACGTTTGTCTAGGGAAATTTATTATTCTCATTTCCTGTTCATTAACAGTTTTTATTTTATTTTATTTTATTTATTTTTTTAATTCCTAGCCAGTTTGGTGGTAGGTTGTGTAAACAAACTAGAGGAGAAAGCACGATAAAAACACTGCACTTTTTATTAATCTGATTTTCACATCATAACTGACGAGTACAGCCTGCCTTTTATTCTCTGACTTAGCGGATTTCTTTCTAACTACCTAACAATCTTTCCTAAAAAATAGGGAACAAAAACAACTACTAGGATTCTATAACAACTTATGCATAAAACATCTAAAACGACAATTATAGGCATTCTAACACTCCCCCTCAAGTTGGGCTGTACAAATTAAACATTCCCAACTTGTCTACAAACTTTTCAAACAAAGTCCTCGATAGTCCTTTAGTGAGGATGTCGGCTGCTTGCTCTGTAGTAGGCACATAGGTTATGCAGATGGTTCCATTCTCAATCTTCTCCTTAATAAAATGGCGATCAACTTCTACTTGTTTGGTTCGATCGTGGCGAACAGGATTGTCTGAAATATTTATTGCTGCTTTATTATCACAGTATACTTTTAGAGGCAGTTCCATTCTTATTTTCAGCTCTTCCAATAATATCTTCAGCCACAAAATCTAACATATTTCATGTGCCATTGACCTTAACTCGGCTTCTGCACTACTTCTAGCCACAATCGATTGTTTTTTGCTTCTCCAGGTCACTAAATTACCCTAAACCAGCGTACAGTATCCGAAGGTTGACCTCCTATCTCCAACTGCACCTACCCAATAAGAATCAGTGTATACTTCTAGACTCCTTTCTTCGCTCTTTTTAAAAAATAGTCCACGCCCTGGTGTCCCCTATAGGTGCCGCAAAATCCTATACAACGCTTCCATATGTGCCTCGGTAGGTGAATGCATATATTGGCTTACCCGACTGACGGCAAAGGCAATATCGGGCCTTGTGTGTGAAAGATAGATTAGTCTTCTAACTAGGCGCTGATATCTCCCATGATCAACCGGATTACTTGACTCTGCTTCATACGGCCTTGCCGTATATTCCACCAGAGTTTCTGTAGGTTTGCACCCCTTCATGCCTGTCTCCGTTAGTAGGTCCAAGATATATTTCCGTTGTGATACAGAGATCCCTGTTTTATTTCTAGCAATTTCCATACCCAAAAAATATCTTAGACTTCCGAGGTCCTTTATTTCAAACTCAACAGCCAAATTCTTCTTCAAATTCTCCATCTCAGTTGTATCATCTCCTGTTTAAATTATATTGTCAACGTAGACAATAAGAATAGTAACTTTGTTATTCTTATGTCTATAAAATAGAGTATGATCTGCGTGAGCCTGTTTATAGTTCATCCTGTGGATTGCTTTGGTGAACCGACGAACCATGCCCTCGGAGACTGCTTCAACCCGTACAGAGACTCTTTTAATTTACATACCTTACCATGCTTCTTTTCTTCATCGAATCCTGGTGGCAAATCCATATATACCTCCTCCTCCAAGTTCCCATTTAGGAACGCTTTTTTTACATCTAATTGTTGTAGTGCCCAGTCTAGGTTCACAGCAAGAGAAAGAAGAACACGTACAGTATTTATCTTTGCTACTGGCACGAAAGTCTCTAGATAATCTATTCCATATGTCTATGTATAGCCTTTTGCAACGAGTCTTACTTTGTATCTCTCAATAGATCCATCTGCCTTATATTTGGTCGTAAAGACCCACTTGCATCGCACTGGAACCTTGTCACCAGGTTTCTGAACAATCTCCCAAGTTCCATTTTTTTCAAGTGCATCCATCTCATTTTTGATTGCTTTTCTCCATGTTAGACTACTCCATGCCTCCTGTATCGTTTTGGGAATTGCCTCTTTTGCTAGGTTAGCCACAAACGTCTGCATTGGTCTAGATAAGTGGCTATAGCCCATGAACTTTGATATCGGATGCTTTGTGTAAGTGCGAGTCCCTTTCTTGATTGCAATTGGAAAATCACCAAGTTCTTCTGACCGTGTATCAATACCTGATTTCAATTTGGAATCTTGGCCGTGGGTGTCTGAGACTTCTAGTTCCTTTGGGCATTGTCTCCTTGAGTAAGTATATTCAAATAGCTGTGTTTTATTTTCTCCCTCTGTCGTTTGATTTTTTAATGGATCAGGAAGTTGAGCTTGAGAGCGTAAAATTTGTTGAGGTGGGAATATTGAATTTGAGGGAGGATTGGTTGACTCAAGATAGTCGGAAGTAGTGGAAGGAAAATCCCTAGTTGTTTGCGTGGGAGAATCTTGGGATGGAAGATTTTCCGCGAGATCTTGAGTGGGAAGATTTGGATGATAATCTTGGGATTTAATCAAATCTTGAGGGGATTTTTGAAATTGTAAATTCGGTGGGAGATCTTGAGGTGGTTCAGAAGTTGAAACTTTAGGGGAATCTTGAGGAATCGTTGGTAAGGTTTGAAAATCAGGGGAGAAATCCCAAAAATATTCCCAAAGATTAGGTTTAGATTTTGAATCCAAATCTGTTGGCAGCCGTGGATGCTCCCCCTCCTCTTGACACGAATTTTCCACAAAAAAAGGTTTATCTTCAAAAAACGTAACATCTCTGGAAATAAAATATTTTTGTTTTTCTAGTGAATAACATCTATACCCTTTTTTTGTGGAAGAATATCCCAAAAATATGCACTTAAAAGATCGTGGATCAAGTTTACTCTGATTTGGTTCAAGATTATGAACAAAGGATGTGCATCCGAAAATTTTCAAATCTAGGGTGGACAAAGCGTGATTTGGGATAGGATTTAGACAAAGAACCAAGAGGAGTTTGATAGTTTAGGACACGTGATGGCATCTTATTAATCAAATAACAAGCCGTCAAAACTGCATTCCCCCAAAAACGTTTAGGTACGTTAGACGTAAAAAGTAATGAACGTGCTACTTCTAAAAGGTGACGATTTTTTCGTTTAGAGATACTGTTCTGTTGTGGTGTACTCACACAAGAACTTTGGTGAATAATTCCATTTGTTGCAAGAAAATTCCCAAGAACTGTATTAAAATACTCAGTGCCATTATCAGTACGAAGTATTTTAATATTTTCATTATATTGGGTTTTAATCATAGCATGAAAATTTTTTAGCACAATTTCAGTTTCAGATTTGTCCTTTAGGAGATACACCCAACACATGTGTATGGTCTTCAGTGAACGTAATAAACCATCTCTTATTAGTAGCACTTAAAACACGAGAGGACCCCAAATATCACTATGAATTAACACAAATGGTCTTGAAACATGATACGGTTAGGGAGGAAAAGGAAGACGTCTATGTTTAGCCAATTGACAAAACTCACATTGAAATGAATTGTTCTTTTGAAACAAAGATGGAAACAAGAATTTTAGATATGTAAAACTTGGATGACCTAATCTATAATGTAAGAACATTATTCTTTGAGTCCTAGAATAAGAGGAAAATCCTATAGCCTTTTGAACATGACCACTCGTAGAAACAGTTTCCTCAAAGTAGTAGAGACCATCAACTTCCTTAGCATTGCCAATCTTCCTCTTCGAAATCCAGTCCTGGAAAACACAAGCAAATGGAGAAAAATTAACTAGACAATCCAAATCTTTTGTGATCTTGCTAATTGACAAAAGATTGCATGATAAACTAGGCACATGTAGAACAGCTTTAAGTATAAGCCTGGGACCGAGATTAATGGTTCCTACTCCCGCCACAACCGAGGTGGACCTATCTGCAACCTTAACCCTGTGGTTTCCAGGACTTGGAACATAGGTAGTAAATAATTTTTCACATCCTGTCATATGATCTGCAGTGCTGGAGTCAATGATCCAAGGCTCACCTTTCTTTGTTAAACCGGTAAAACCGCTTGAAGAAATACCTATTTGAGCCATAAGTGATGTTGACGGCGGATGGGACTCTTTCAAGAATTTTTGAAGTTGTTCCAATTGATCTTTAGCAAGGTTTTAAAAGGCGAAAACGGTAACCGAGGCATTTTGTCTAATTGAGGCGAGGCGAGGCGTAAGACTCAAGGCGGATTGAGGCGTAAGCCTCGAATGTAAAATAAAAAATTCAAAAAGTTGAATAAAATTCATAAACATGCCATAAAACACACACCTGGTTCATCATAAAACCATAAGACACGATAAAAAAGTGCATTAAACACATACAATATAATATATATGCTATTGCTCTTCTTATATAATTATACTTGTACGACTTTTATAGCACACAAGATAACTTTTTTTTTGGAGAAAGTGAAATAAA
>CAMOHE010046156.1:25103-55175 GCA_946598075.1 Artocarpus hirsutus
AGGTGTCGGCTATATTGTCCTCCATAGAATGAATCAGCCATGCCATAATTATTGAATTCTGAGCTTCCCAATTTGGATATGCAGGATCATCACTACTCGGTTGGGTAATAGTGCCATCTAAGTAGCCTAATTTTCCTTTGCCTCGTACCACCATTAGAACGGAACGGGACCACTTTAGGAAATTTGTCCCGTTCAACTTATACGGGGTAATTTGTGGGGAAGTATGGCTGGAATTTTCAGATACTAAAGTGGGAACAATTGTAGAGGTTGGTTGAGAAGTACCCGATGCAACTTCATAACCCTCACCTCTTCTTGCTCCAGTCATAGCCATTTTAGCCATCGTTTTTCTCAACTGTAAGTTTGCTCTGATACCATGTAAACAAACTAGAGGAGAAAGCACGATAAAAACACTGCACTTTTTATTAATCTGATTTTCACATCACAACTGACGAGTACAGCCTGCCTTTTATTCTCTGACTTAGCAGATTTCTTTTCTAACTACCTAACAATCTTTCCTAAAAAATAGGAAAAAAAAACAACCACTAGGATTCTATAACAACTGATGCATAAAACATCTAAAACGACAATTATAGGCATTATAACAGGTTGGAGATAAATTTATGCTCCATATTATTTCCTATTCTTTCATACTTCAAATTCTACATCACTTACAAGCCTCTCTTAAGTTAATAACTTGGTTTCATTGTTTGATCCTTTCATTGTTCTTTCCAGCCATAAAGGATTTTTACCAAAGTACATCAACTGTTTAAAGGATATGAGTTTTTTAAGAGAGGACTTGGTTTTCAGCACTCACAGTGAAGAGGTAATCGGCTTTTGCTAGCTCTTAACTTTTTTCAATTACATGCCTAGTATTTTACATTTGTGCAGAAGGGTTTTCTATGCGTTGAGTTAACACTTGTACTGGAGTAAAAATTACTTGTAATTTTTTTTGTTTCTTTTCCCTGGCGGCTTCTTCTTTTGGATTGCTGCAAAAGGTGTTTCTCAAATATTTTTGGAAAAAAACACAGGCAAAGTAGAGGCTAAGAAAAATCTAAATTTTCTTTTCAAACAATCTGAATTGTCAGCAAACACTGTTGACTGTTTGAAGCCATTGGCTAAAAATTACTTTAACACTCTCTTAAAAGAGTTGAAATCTAATTATCTCTCACCAGAATTTGGCGCCTTGGGTCTAGTGAAGTATAATGGAAGTGTGTATACCTGCAAGCCAATATAAAAATATTTCTTAAGTTACTAGAGGTTCCTCGTCTACCTGGACACTTACCAGGGGAGAAATTAAAAAAAAAAAAAAAAAAAAGAAGCAGAAAACCTCACGGTACATCCGAATGTAGATAGTTATTGTAATGTGTTTTTTACACTCCCATTTAAGCATTTTCCTCGGCATTTACCATTCAGGTTTTTTTTTTTTTTTTTGGTTGCAATACTTCACTTTTTTATTATTAAGTTGTTGAGAATATAATGTGCCAGGGTACTGATTCTGGTGTTGACACATATTTTGGTCTGTGCACATTTCCTGGAAGAGAGCTACGGCACCGCATAGATTTTAAGGTACATGTTGACTTCTAATTGTTGGGACTTGCATTATTTTGCTGCTCTATTAAGAAATTTTGCAGTTGATTTAGTGTTCTCATAATGGTATAACTTGTACCTTTTTTCTTAAGGTGTATCCCCGTGATATATTTGCGTTTGGACTGATAGCATGGACCGGAAATGATGTACTGAACAGAAGGTATATCTTCTTTGGCCACTTTAAAGTTTCCGTTACAATAAAAATTAGTATGATAGGATCTTCTATGTGGTAGTCTCTCGTGGAAGTCATCTGTTAAGATTAGGAGAAGAGAGACACTATTTTTCTGACGTGTATAATTCATGAAATAAAAGATGACACATTTCTTCATGAGTATCATGACAGATTCCTTTGCTTTCACAAGTTCATAGATTTAGCTTAATAATGCCTAGTTAGAAGAATATTCTTCATTAGGTTTCCTTCTTGTAGTAATAGAGTAGAAATAAGTCCTACCCGTCATTCATCTCTCTATCTTTCCAATCTTCAACGGAGTTAACTATTACTTATGGTGATTATGGTCTATGTGTACAATTTATTTTATGTTCCTTGTGAAAGAAATTGAAAAAAGTTTCCAACCACTAATTAGAGATACTTCCAAGCTGAGCTAACCCTGGGTTTCAGGTTGAGGCTGTTGGCTGAATCAAAAGGATTTCGGCTCGATGATACAGGGTTATATCCAGCTACACACGGATCTCCTGGTAAACGGGTAATGACTTGGAATTTCTTTCTCTGAAACAGCGGCCATTGCTTTTTACAGCTCATCGAATGTTGATGTATGGGTCGATGACAGGGATCAAAAGCTACTGCGGGTTTGAAATTTAACGAAGAGAAAGGGGTGTTTGATTTCCTTGGTTTCCCTTGGCTTGAGCCGCATGAAAGGAACCTGTGACAGCTAGGATATGAATGGTTGTGTAGGCAGTGTTTTTGTATATAAGCTGAAGCCCACTTGAGTTTTGTAAATGTAAAGAGCTCCTAACGCTGTCGTTGCTGTAGAAATAGAGATGTTGGACTTGGGAAATTTATTTTGGCCTATTGTCTTTATATTTTGTAGCTAATCTTGTAGAATCACGACTACAAGTATGATTAGAAAGCTTCTCAAGTTATTAGCCTATGCATATGTAAATAGACGGTGTTTGGGTGGAAATCTTTTTGAAAGGGTTTACCCAATACTCTTGTTTGAGACGTCATAATGATAGGATTTTATCATAAATTGTTAGGTGGACCATATTAGAGCACCATATAAGTACCGTATTGCATAATAATACACTAGTGTTTAATACAATATTTGGTATGACTATTATATTGTACAAGTTTAAACGGATGATAAATTTTCAATATAATTATTATATTTTATTGTTATATTTATGTCAGAGCTGGTCTCAACATGAGATTAGGGGGTTGGGTTGGCTTGGGATTGGAATAAATGTTATTCTCTAAAGCTGAGATTTTTTAAAAATTGCATTTGACCTTATAATTTTAAAAATTTAGAATTTTTAAAAATTGCATTTGACCTTTCTTAATTTTTATAAAAATAAATTTTGACGTGATTTTTAAAGTTGTATTTTGACCCTTGAATTTTTAAAAGTTAAATGTCGACTCATCTGATAAGTCATGATGTAAACATGACAATACAATATAGTAAAAATTATATAATCTGATTATTTTTTAAGGAGTGAATTGATATCTGTTTTCGTTATGCAAATATCACTTATATGTCTATTTTTTAAAATTTTATATATTCATAACCTTAAAATATAGTCTAACTAAATATTATCATGTACTTAAATTTTTATAATAAAATTTTTTATTTTTTGAATAGTTAAATTAGGGAGAAAAATATGCGCATATATTTTTTATTTTAACATATTACAT
The DNA here is from genome assembly GCA_946598075.1 of Artocarpus hirsutus. NCBI lineage: Eukaryota > Viridiplantae > Streptophyta > Magnoliopsida > Rosales > Moraceae > Artocarpus > Artocarpus hirsutus. The sequence continues at coordinate 28,561 of CAMOHE010046156.1, forward strand.
TGATCCATGATTATTATCACTTAAAGTCTTAAAAAAATAAAATGAATATTATTCGGTATCATTATTATTACGTATCATTAACTTAATGATATAACAATTATATAACCTATAAGATACACAAAAAGATTTAATAGATACTATATCATTAATTTAATTACATATCATAAAAAAACAAGAAATATCATTCGCATAAAGTCTTAAGAAATAAATGTCATTGCGTATTATTAACTTAATGATATATCAATTATATAGCCAATAAGACACATAAAAGACTTAATAATACCGTGTCATTAATTTAATCACAACACCCTAATTTTAATTTGTTAGTAAAACTATATCATTAATTTAATTAGAACATCCTAATTGCAATTTGTCGGTAAATCCAACTTGTTAGTAAAAAAATTTTATCTTTTTAGGAAATTTTAAAATTGTTATTTTAGATGCCAATTTGAATTTAAGCAACAAATACCCTAATTCTAGGGATTTTTTTAAAATATAATAATATCATTATCCGCTTGAAATCTTAAATACGTATATTATAGATTATTCTAAAAAAATAAATTAAAACTAACAATATTATTATTGTGGTTATTAATGTCTTTGTATATATACATTGAGACATAAAAAAATATTTATGAACTATAGATATATTTTAATTTTATAAATGAAAATAGACGACAGGTCTTACTAACCCTACAACATAACACAATACGCCTCAAGTTATGTTGGATCCACTTTGGAGATGCCCAAATCAAACAGTAGATAAGGCCCAGTAAGGAGTGATCCAAATATCATAGCAATTAGAGCGAGCCTAACTGGGTAATGCGACATGCTCGCTGGTCAAGATTTGTTTGCTTAATGTGTCCATTCAATACTCGATGTACTCGATTCAGGCACTGCATACTGGAATAATTTCTTCATCCAAGTGGTGAACTTTTTAGTCGTAGGAGTCGATTTTCTCGCGTCAATGTGCGGCGATCGGTTTGAAGTTAGAAACTGAAAAATGGAAGTTTAAATCTGCCAAGTCACTTGGCTACTTAGGGTCAACTGGTCCGAAATTCGTGGCTAATAAACACCTGTCACGTGTTTCACTTTATCAACGATTACTCAGATCAACTTTCTGCTAATAAGAATTCGTTTTTTTTCGTTTGAGATTTCTATAAATAGGCAAGAGTCGTTGTTTTGGGGGACATCCATTTCAGAATTCTCCACCAAATCCATGCAAATATTTTACTTCTTTCTTTACCTCTCATACTCTAATTCTTCTCCAATTATTTGCATCTTTTTTACAGAGCTGTTGTGACTTGTACAAAGCTTGTTTCTCAATGAAAAAGAAGCTCCTTAATTTAATACTAGATGTAGCTCAATATACAAGTGAACAACTATAAATCTTATGTGTGGTATCTTTTACTTCAATGTCATGTATATTTCATGCTCATTATCAACATTTTCAATTCTTAATTAAAGGACTAACCTTATTTTTGAGTATACTATGACCTAATAATGGTGATCAAAGGGCCCAATCAATTTGAATTAATTCATAAATTACATATTATTCAAGTTTGATTTAATTGTAGATTCAATGTCTACACTTTATAGAATACAATATAACAATACTTTACTCTATTAGGATCTACCAATTAGATTATATTTTTAACCTCAAATCAAATTCTCAAAAAAGGGATAACACCTAAAATACTTCTTGTATTTTGTCTAAATACCATATTTGTCCCCTCTTGTTATACAAATACCCAAAACACCTTCTCTGTTTATATATACTCAAAATATCCTTGAGCCAATTAAATTATCTATATTAAATATAATTTTGAATACGATTTAACTAAAAAAATTGAATAAAAGACTTCAAATGAATAAAAGACTTCAAATAAATAAAATTAAGCAAATACTTTAATTATTTTGAAAATTTTTAACTTTTTAAGATTAATTTTGTTGATAACTGTTTTTTCGTGAGGCAAAAGTCGAACTCATATCCCTTGCTATGACCCAAGGAACAGTATATGGACCACGTCATGTTGTGGGGATCTCCAAGTGGCTCGTACTTTGACAGGCGAAGAAACATGATCAAGTCCATTAAGACTTTTAACCCACTTGGGTGGTCTTAACACTAATTGCAATCAAGAAAAATAATGGAGGTGGAAATGAGAACAAAAATAGAGCCAAAAACCCACCCAAAAAGCCTTAGCCCAATCTTAGGAAAAAAGCCTAAATAACCCTACCTAACATGTCTAGCCTATTGGGTGTAACCAACCTAATTAGCCCATATGACATGCCAACCCATTTGCCTACTTGATGTGTTCAACCCTTCGAGGTCACATGAACCTTATCGCATAAGGGAGAAGCCAACCCTCTATCCCAAATGGTCAATGCATGAGCAAACCCAAGCCTAATCATATACACAAAAATGACAATACAACTTTTCCCTTTTTAGTCTTCCCCATTGCAAGTCACCCGAAAAAAGCTTCCTAGGTCGACTGCGCATTAGGACACCTATTAGTCTAATATTACGTTGCTAACTAAATTCAAGAACTAATACCATAACATCACCAATTACCACAACATATTTTGAGACAATACATTCTCTCTCTCTCTCATAACCATCTTCTTCCACTCGCCGGGAGAGAATCCAATCACATATTTCACACAGGATGCCATAGCCAAGCTCTTTCCTTCATTATCACCTTCCTCACATAGCTCAAACTTCTATCACACCATCTCAAACCTCCGTAATACCACTTCAAAGCCTCCATAAACACAACCACTAACCTCAAACAACCAAAGGAGAAGAGTCCCATGACCCAAAATCCTCATCCCCCCTCACCAAAAAATTCAATAACTTCAAAACTTCCGGCAATTTAGGACTCCATAACTTCTAGTAAGTTCTAGGGAAACCCAAGATCCAAAACCTCATCTTTGTTGGAACAAAAGCACTTTAAAATTCAATCAAAACCACTTCCTTTTATAACCCAAGAGAAACCCATGATCAAGGAACACTAATACCCAATTAAAGACCTACAGCCTTTTCCCTCTTTAGACTTTCTCTCTAAGTCATAAACTACCCCACCTGACGGAAGCAACAATCCACTCTCTCTCTAGAAACAACCCACCCGATAGGCCTTAAACATCACCATCTCACCCATACATCTCATTTGATTCAATAGGCATACTCTCACCGCCAACAACATAGGTAAATTATCCAAAAATCGTTCATGTTCCTTTGCCACAACACTCGCTCATTGGAGATCTTTTTTAGTAAAGTCGTCATCGTCACAGAGCCAGAGTCGCACGGGTCTTACTCTTAGATGTTGACCGCCCTCGAGGTTACTCGGGTTGAACATTTTTTAGTTGAACCATTACCATTGCTAGCCAAGAAGCACGTTTCGGCCATTCCCAACACCAGAACCACCCTCGTCGACTCAGCAGCCTCTATACTTGATGTGCTGCCACCTTAGCTTTTGATAGACAGGATAAGCGAACCAACCAAAAGAGGATGAAGTCCACACCGTCCATGTAGGCAGGCCCACTACGAAAAAGCCGCAACATTTTTTTAGTATTTTTGTTTACAAATGTTTTAAATGGTATTTAGTAAAAGCTAGGAAAGATAATTTTTCTTTTAAGTTTAATTGCTTGGGGACTATCTTTAGAATGATTTTAAAGACACAGAGGGATTTTAGATTTCTGCATATAAAAAAAGTAAACATGGTATTTAGGCAAAACATGGGTGTCTCACGTGTTTAAGAAAAGAGAGTAAATTGCATTGCTACACTATAAAATATTTATTTTTTATATAATATATTCAAACTTTTAATTTTGACGTAATGTATCTTAAACTTTAAAATTATTGACAATTAAGGTTCAATAATTACTTTTAATTTTTGTTAAGTATTTTTTTCACATGTTAAGTTTTAATTTTTTTCTTAAAAATGACAAAAGCTACCTTTAAGAAAACTCACGTGTGGATGTTGTGACAAAATTGTTCATGTTTTTTACGCTTATTAATTATTAGACTTTAATTGTCAATTATTTTAAAATTCAGGATATCTTTTGTTAAGTTTAAAAGTATAGGTCGTACTAAAAAAAATAACAGAGTAGTTTGATGTACAGGATAGTTGGAGAGTAACATTAAGGGTGTTTGACATTAATGGTCTAAACTATTTTCTCAGTTACAAATAATGTAAAGCTCTTATATGCAACTATGATAATAAAAAAATCACTAAATATAAAGCTTTTGTATACTACACTAAAAATAGTTCTAACCAATTATTCTAACCACTTTCTCGACCACATGAAACAAGGAAGTTGAAAGTAGTGCTTATCGTGGGTAAAAAGCCACCTTGCTCACGTTGATCAAGAAGGAGTTCTCTCGAGGGATTTTTAAAAAAGGCTTTATGAAAAACTTGTTTTGGCAAAATAGCCTCTTTTTTTTGTTTTTTTAACACCAAAAAATAAGTTTTTTGGGCAACGAAACAACTCTAGTTTTTTTTTCATCCTGTATAGGTTCTTTATCTTGCTACAGTTTTTTTTTATCTTCTTGAAAAAAATTGAGGCAACGTATCTGTTTGAAAAAACTTATTTTTTGGTGAAAAAAAAAAAAGAGGCCATCCCCTCGATTCAAATTTTTTTTTTGGCCGTTTGTCACATTATGGGGAGAATTTGATAAAAGGAGTTAAGAAACTTTGAAATTAAGGGAATGACTTTTTTTTTTTTTTGCATTAAAAAAGATTTTTTTTTAAGCACCGAAACTGTCTCAACTTTTTTCAGAGAAAAAAAAAATTACTATATCGAAGAGAAGAATCTAACCATGGTAAAAATAAAAAAAATTAAAACTATTTTGATGTCTAAAAGTCAATTTTTTGATTAAAAAAATAAAAAAGGTTCATTTGCCAAAAAAAAAAAATTTGGCCGGACTACTTGTCCAAATTCTCTCCCCAAGGAAAATTATGCCAGTTCTCTCTCTCACGGATTCACAAATCACAAAATTGATTACGAAGAAGAAGAAGTGGAAAGAAAACCCTAATTTACCTCTTTCATTTCCATTCATCACTCTCTCTTTCTGGCCCTAAAATCAAACCATGGGTCAAGGCGCACCCGGCGGTCTCAACCGTCAAGGCTTGCCGGGCGACCGGAAGCCCGACGGCGGCGACAAGAAGGAGAAGAAGTTCGAACCGGCAGCTCCTCCATCCCGAGTCGGCCGCAAGCAACGCAAGCAAAAGGGCCCCGAAGCCGCTGCTCGGCTTCCGACCGTGACTCCATTGACCAAGTGCAAGCTTAGGCTTCTGAAGCTTGAGCGGATCAAGGATTATCTTCTGATGGAGGAGGAGTTTGTGACTAACCAGGAGAGGTTGAAGCCTCAGGAGGAGAAGGCCGAGGAAGACCGGTCCAAGGTCGACGATCTTCGCGGATCGCCGATGAGTGTTGGTAATCTCGAGGAGCTTATTGATGAGAATCACGCCATTGTTTCGTCGTCGGTTGGGCCGGAGTACTACGTTGGGATACTGTCTTTTGTTGATAAGGATCAATTGGAGCCTGGATGTGCGATTTTGATGCACAATAAGGTAAAGTATATATATATATTTTTTTTTCTATTTGAATTGAATTGAAAGTTTGTGTTTTGGTTTCATGTGTTTTATAGATTATATATTGGTGGGAACAGTACTTAGGGTTTCAACTGTGTTCAGTGGAAGACTTGCTATAAATTGAGAACTTGTATAGAGGGTTTTATTGGTTAAACCAAATCGGGAATCTGTAATTGTCTGTTTTTAACCTTTCTAATCAATATATCAGGCATGTATGTTAGTATATGTTTTTGATGCTTGATAAAGTAAGTTTTTTTCCCCGTTTTGAATTGATTATGGTTCCTTTGGCACAAGGGTTTAAGTTGTTTTGAACCTATGGGCTGATAAAAACGTGCTTTTAGTATGCAGATGAGGATAGTTGAAAACGGACGAATCTTTTAAGCATTGAGCACTTGATCGCCCTCTCCCATTAAATTCTAACCGTTTTAAATCATTTTCTACAGTTTAAACCCTTCTCATTGTAATTTTCTTCATAAACTATAGTTTTCTAAACACCAATTCCTTGATGTGATTTTTTATTTCTATTTTAGACATTTAGAGCTTGTTTGATTAGAGGGTTCACATTGTTTGAACCCAAAATCTCGAACCAGTGTTTGGTAACCAAAAACTCTCCCATTTCAAACCATGATGCGATAGTTTGAACTCAAAATTCCCTCTAAATTCAGAGTTACCTCTCCCTTGTTTGAAGATTATGAACCCACTTTTCAAACCATAGTTTTCAAACTTTTCCTTTCAAACCAAAAAAGTTCAATTTATCATGTTTCAAACCCATGAAACAAATGGACCCTTACATTTCAAATGTCAGTTGAAAACCACCGTTTGAACCATATAGGTTTAAAACCACGGGTTCAAAGTTCAAATCACAAAGTTTAAAACCACACCATTTCGAGCTTTCATACCAAAAGGGCTATTGGTGTTTGGTTTCTTGTGTTTTGTAGATTATATTGGTGGGAACAGAACTTGGGGTTTTTGTGTCCTGTTTGCTTGCTGGAGAAAATTGGGGTAGGGAGGGACAACAAGAGATGACCTAACGAAGTTAAGTGGAAGAATTGCTAGAAATTAATAAATTCGTGTTGTAGCGCTGGGATAGAATATAGAATGGAAAAAGAATTTAGGGATGTATAAAATCAAGAGTAGAATATAACAAGAAGAAAGATAGAAATAGAAGGAAGGAGAACAAGAACCTAAGAGGAGGAAACCAAAAATTCAGTATTCATTAATTATCAAAATTCTAATCTTGTTGTTCCGTATCAATTTGTATCGAGGGTTTTATGGTTAAACCAATTTGGGAACCTGACTATCTGTTTTTAACCTTTCTAACCAATATATTAGGCATGTATATAAGCATGTTTGACACCCTTGATAAGTTACAATAGTATACCTCACTTCTACTCTGGGGATATTGTTTAATTTTCTAGTTTGAATGATTGCATACTCCACCCTCTTTCGTGCTGGTTCGTTAATCCCTTATTTTTTTTTTATTTTTTTGCTATTTCCTTATAATTTTAGTTTTGAGCACTATATGAAATGGGCTACTTCCGTTTGGGAGTTTTACAAGACGATTTGGCTTAAAATTTTCAGTTATGGCTTGTGTGCCATTGATCTAGTTTCCCGGGCTTAAATCACTTATGATCTTAGGATTCCTTGTAGGTTCTTTCTGTCGTTGGGCTGCTTCAAGATGAAGTTGATCCTATGGTGTCTGTGATGAAAGTTGAGAAAGCTCCATTGGAATCTTATGCTGACATAGGCGGATTAGATGCCCAGATACAGGAAATAAAAGAAGCTGTTGAGCTGCCTCTCACTCATCCTGAACTGTATGAAGACATTGGCATCAAGCCTCCCAAGGGTGTCATACTTTATGGAGAGCCAGGGACTGGCAAGACTTTGCTAGCAAAGGTTTCTATATATTAACTTTCTCTTTGTTTTTCTCCTTACTGAGATGCTTAGTCTCGTTATATTATTATTTGTTGCACTTGATATGCATTTTTGCTTATAATAAGCTTTACTTGTGTTCTCTCAGGCAGTTGCAAACTCAACTTCAGCAACTTTCTTGCGTGTTGTTGGTAGCGAGTTGATTCAGAAGTACTTGGGAGACGGCCCGAAATTGGTTAGAGAGCTCTTTAGAGTTGCTGATGAGCTCTCCCCTTCAATTGTCTTCATTGATGAAATCGATGCTGTGGGAACAAAGAGGTGAGCGATGAACTTTTTAATGGTATGACTTCATATTGCTGCGCTTGAAAGTTAAAAAACATTTATGATGATCGTACGCTGTTTGTATATATATTTTCAGATATGACGCGCATTCTGGTGGTGAAAGGGAAATTCAACGAACGATGTTGGAGCTTCTTAACCAATTGGACGGTTTTGATTCAAGAGGAGACGTTAAAGTGATCCTTGCAACAAACAGAATTGAAAGTCTCGATCCAGCTTTGCTTCGGCCCGGTCGAATTGATAGAAAAATTGAATTCCCTCTTCCCGATATCAAAACAAGAAGGCGGATATTCCAGGTATCCTTGAAGATTAACGTGATCATACGAAAGTTAGAAATAATCCCCGCATTCTTCCACAAAATTTAATGATCAAGGTTTCTATTATCGGCCTTTGTATAACTTGTATCATCTCGCAGATACATACGTCAAGGATGACACTGGCTGATGACGTCAACTTAGAAGAATTTGTAATGACTAAAGATGAGTTTTCTGGAGCTGATATAAAGGCCATATGCACAGAAGCTGGCTTGCTTGCTTTAAGGGAACGGCGTATGAAGGTGAGAGCTAACACTCTTACGTAAATCAATTATTGCAAACTAAAATGATCAGTTGTAGATTCTCCATGCAACTCGGTTTTCTTATTGTCTATAATAATACTTGTTTAAAAAGGAGAAGGTAAAAGAATGACACACAGAGAAAGTGATGAGAATATCTCTTCAAGGAAGGTAGATCTCTAAACTTGTTGGATTAAGCTGGTTGTGCTCGTTTTTTGCGTTTCAGGTGACACACGCAGACTTCAAGAAGGCTAAGGAGAAGGTGATGTTCAAGAAGAAAGAAGGGGTACCAGAAGGACTTTATATGTGAAATGAATATACCTCTTGCGGTATTTTAATCTTACATATAGCTCAACTTCATCTGTATACATATATGGCACATAAGTACTGAACAAATTTTTATTTTTTATTTTTATTTTTTGCTAAAATGACATTTAAATGTGTCTGATGAAGTAATGCATAAATGAAGTGCCCCAAAGCTTAGCTTGAATGGCGGCAAGGACTAAGAGTCCAATATACAATTATCCGGACACAAGCTAGCAAATGTCGTAAGTTAGCTCAATTGAATGATTTTCTATTTATAACTTCCTTTTCTTTATGAATTATGATGAATGATTGATTGAGAATGAGTTGATGAGAGTGCCTGCACACAAACTAGTACGATGACAACCAACTATGGTCTTGTAGGCCCTTTTGAAAAATAGGGATATTTTCATTTTCATACCATGCATTTTAAGATTATTAAAAAATCACCTTTACATTTTAAATCCATGTTACAATCTTATCTTTTTCTCAGTCACTGTTAATTTTGACCCAAAAAAAAAATTAAAACACCCTTAAAGAAAAACTAAAAGATGTATAAAATTTTTTTGAAGAAAAAGCTAAAATTTTCAAAATGTGAAGGATATTTGAGTATTATAAGCTTTAACATAAAAAATATAAGAATTTAACATAAATTTAAAATATGAAGATATAATAGTGTTAAAGTTTAAAATATAGCGTGCAAATTTTTGGTAACCTTAAAATAAAAATATTGTTGAAAAATTTGCCGCAAGCAGTGTGCCATAGGGTAAGCGATGCTCGGATGTTAACCTAATATCATAATTTAACAATTAATTTTGGAGCATTATTTATTTATTTTAGTGCGTGTACGTTAATTATCAACCCTGCATCCGTAGCAACATTAACAGAAAACACAATAGCCGCAGCAATTAAATTTTACAGGAAAAGCTGCTTCAAATGGAAGTCTCGTATGCTATTTAAACTTTGCTCCTTCATTCTTCATTATTTCACTACAACATTTTGCCAAGGGAAAATAATGTTGTGTTTACTTGTGTTTAATCGAACTGGTGGGTAGGATTCAGAGTAAATTAGTAATTATAATTTATTTCTAGGATTGGGAGTGCCAATCCCATTCCTTAGCCCCAAATGGGCGTGAGGCCCACACATTTTTACTCCCATCTCGAGATAAAAATAAGGAAGTAAACATGGGGTTGATTCCCATTCCCCACTCCCATTTCATACGCCTAAACATGCCAAAAATGTCTTTTGGGCTTGAGAGATGCGCAAGATGATAAGAATATTTTGGAATAGGTCGTAAAGAAAAAGCATATGGGAAGTAGCAAACATCATTTATGCCTAGTAACAACAGTTACCCTTAGTAAAAATAGCAAGAAGTACTAGATAGGATGTACATTAATTTTGAATTGTATCCTTAATGGATACAGCAATTGTAGAGTCATTAAAGGACACAAGCATTTATTGAATATCCATATGTTGCAGAATATGATTATTGGCCATCATGCCTAATTATGTATCTTGATTTGAATCTTATTTTGAAAACCAACACATTGGGTTTGTCTTGGTGGTGATTAAATTCAACCATGGTTTGAACTAAAATAATTTGAACGGTAATTCAAACTATTGTTTGGATATTCAACTCAAATTACATTTGAACTGAGAGTCAAATAGAAATTTGTGTTTAGGTAGTGTCGAAAATAGTAGATTGAAACTTCCGTTTTCTAACACATCTAGCAAAACCTTCATGTCCAATAAGCTTAAAATGTTTTTATTCTACTGTTTTTGCAAAAACCTGTCCTTTAATTCTCTCTCTCTCTCTCTTCATTTGTGTTTTATTTGCCACGGCAGGTCATTTGTTTTTTTCCCACATCCATTAGATGGAATTACTTCACACAATTATAAAATTTACGTTCTTAACACTACACTAGTGTTATGTAAGTATAGAAACATTGGGACATATTGACGATGCATGTCACTCTATAGAACACCATTGTTTACCAAAGATACGCATGAGTTTAAAAAAAAAAAAAAAAAAAAATCAGCTTAACTGTATCTAATCATGCGATGGTGTAAATCGAACGTTACGCTGACATGTCCACTTGATTCAGGCTTGTTGATAGCATCAGTTGGTCCGTCGATTAGATATAGGTTGCGAGGCCTGAAACCGAATTCCTCTCCGTCTTGACGATATAGCATGCGGATTCCACACCTTGTTACTTTGGTCTTGGTAGATTTCACATATGTCTTGTTAATCCACTCCTCAAAGAAAAACTCAAATGACGCCTCCTCTGCATCTTGACCATACATTTGATATTGAAACCACATGAATATGTGAGGCGAATCGAAAGTTGGGACCTCGCCCTCAAGAGCAGTGCCACCATTCAATGTCCAATAAAACGGGTCTCTTTCAGCACAGTTGGTTCTCAACTGACGAAACTTACAAGAAAGACGCAAGGAAACGGGGTGAGGGTAATAGTCCCCGCAAGCAACAGCGCATACAACGAAGCCAAGGAAATCGGAGTTATTCCATTCTGGAGGAAGCTTGATTTTAATTGAAGATCCCTCAGATTGATAGTTGAACCACTTTGGGACGTCACTTCCTGGATAACAACTATTGACACTTGGGATATAACCCTGCACAACAAGGAAATACTCATGCTTATTTCCATGTACAAATTAGACCCCCTAAGAAGTCTCACGTGTGTTATTTTGTTTTAATAATATGACATTTTGATACACTTCTTTACAAAAGTTTTTAGAACAAAATACGCGTCACTTTTTAGTGTTTTTGAGGCCCGTTTGGCAGAGCTTTTGCATGTGCTTTTAGTCAATAGAAAAAGAGAAGCAAAAACTATAGCCTTTCAGCAAGTGTTGGGAACTATATTTTTAAGAGAGCTTAAATGGGACAAAATGATTTTTAAATTTCTTTAATAAGCTACAAAAATATTATATTTAAGTTTATAATTGACATTCAGGTACAAGTTTTAAAATCTCTTTTAGAAGTGCTTTTTTGAGTAGCCGCATTTATGGCTTTGACTAGAAGCACTTCTAGAGAGCAAAAAACACTTCTAATAGACCATCCAAACAACAGTTTTTGAACTCGACAAGCGAAAAACAGCTTGTAGGAAGCCCCCTCAAACAGTCCCCTAGTGTCTAATAAAAGGGGTTGACGCTAGCATTACTCTATAAATTAAGAACCTTTGACTTTAAAATACAAGAAAGAGACATACCAGATAATCTCCGGGCTCGTATCGTAATGCCTTGCGTAGAACTCTATACCGGAAGTTAATCATAATGTTGTTGGAGTCCAGTTTTAAGCATCCATAAAATAAGAAGGATACCACACTTTCTTCTCTAATATGATAGTCATCACAACCAGCCCCCAGTGCAAATATGTTTTCCGAAATCGACAGCGTTTCTAGTGATGGGCACTCACTTGCATCAAGACATTCCAAAACCTGAGGAAGTTCTGTCAAAGATTGGAGGTTCTTGCAATTCTTTATACGCAGAATTTCCAACTTTGAAAGTCGCCTAATGCTTGGAGGTATTCTTGTGATGCTTGTTCCACTTAGACTTAATAAAGCCAATGAAGTCAAACCAGCTAAGGAATACAAATAATGTAGCTTTGAACAGTTAGAAAGCTCAAGGACACGAAGAGAATGCATATAACACATCTTTTTTGGGAGACACTCAAGACTTTTACACGAACTCAAGTCTAAATGGTAGAGTTGTTTTAAATTATGAATGGATGAGGGTAACTTCTCAATCCCGGTTTTATCTAACCGAAGAACTCCTAAACTTTCTACGGGCTCCAAAACTTCTGGAAAGTTTCTGAAATTAGAGCAATTAGAGAGAACGAGCTCTCTGAGATGCCTCAACTTAAAAATGCTGGTTGGAAGACTCTCAAGCCTCTGGCAGCTAGACAGAACAATACTTTTGAGACCGAAAAGAGATTCAATCGGTAATGGAAATTCTTCTATTGCAGACCCTCTCAAAACCAACTCTTTCATGTTCTTTGGAAGAATTGGAATCTTTTCAAGAACAGAGCAGCCACCTAGTGAAAGAGATTCAATGCATTCTAGCTCATGAATACTACTTGGTAGACTCTCAAGGCATCTACAATTTTCGAGGGACAATAAAGAAAGACGGTTGTGAGAGCCAATCCACGAGGGAACTTCCTTTATTGAAGTGAAATCTAAATATAAGCGTTCCATACTAGTCCCGATTATCTCTGGAAGATTAGTCAGGTGAGAGCAACCACTAAGATTAAGAACTTTAAGAGCTCTGGCAACAATTGTGTCTGGAAGACTGGATAGACTTTTGCAATGGCTCAAATTGACATCAATAAGCTTGTCAACATTTTGCAAATGATTTGAAGGGACATCCAGCAAACTGGTACAGTGTTCAAGATTTAAAATCTCAAGATTCAGAGTGCCAGATAGATTTGGGAATTGAGTTAGTTTCTCTGAATAACTAAGATCAATGCGCATTAATTTCTCAAAACACTGCAAGAAAAAAAAAAAAAAAAAGAGAAACTAATATAAAGCATAACTAAAAATCATATTAAAAAAAAACCAACGAAATTTGAGCCATACCTGGACTATTGACCCGTCCCAAAGTCGTTCAAGTTGACTATGGGGCATTCTAAGCTCAACAAGATTCGTCAGCATAGGCTCGGATGGCAAGGAATTTGCAGGGAATGCTGGCCACTCAAGATATCTAAGCGAAGGTGGAAGAGACAAAAGACCTTCGGGAAGGTATACTTTGCATTTATTGATATCATTTGAATTACAAAGTTTGAGCAATCTTAGACCAGACATTTCTTGGAAAACCGCAGCACACAAGGATATCTCTTTGACCATGTGACGTGTGTCCAGGATTATCTTTTCAATTGCTTCAGTTCCCTACCAACAAAGAGAAAAAGCTAAGATGAGCAGTTATTGCATCAACAATTAATGAAATGTTTTTTCTCTTATGACGTGTTACGTTTACAAATTTTATGCAATTTTGAAGCAATTTAGGAAATGAATTGCCACTAACTTTATTAGCCTTCAAGACGTCAGAGACTTCTTGAGCAATCCACAACCTGCTGCGCTCTCCAAGCTTTCTGGATTCTTCGCGAACAATTTCCCAACCCATTTCTTGCAGTAGATCATGCATCCACAGCTGCTTCTCGTAACCTCTCGTTGTTACGAGAGACTTCTCTATGAGATTTTCTATCAGCCAATTTGCAGATCTATACAGATTTTTTAGCATATCTGCTGCAGCATCTTGAGACATTCCTTTAAAGAAACAAGCAATATCAAGAAAGACAGCCTTCTCCATTTTATTTAGCCCATTATAGCTTATTACTAACTTCTTCTGAACATTTTCAGGGGAACATTCTTTCAATGTCTCCAACGTTATTTCCCACCGTTTTCCCTTCAAAACGCAAGAATGAAGATAAGAACCCCAAGTTATAATAACCAAGGGAATCCCCCCAGCATATGGTACCACCTTATTCGACACCTGCACATAATCTGATCTAGGAGAATCAATGCCCCTAAACGCTGTCAAATTAAAAAGCTGAAGAGCATCATCATAATCCAATTGCCTAACCTCGTATTTCTTAACCTCGTATTTTACATGAGCATTAATATTCGTAAGCACCTGCAAATCTCTAGTGGTTACTATAATTCTACTTTCAGGGCCAAACCAATCATCGCCAGCTAAATATTTGAATTGCTCATAATCATTCACATCATCCAAAACAAGGAGTACCTTTTTTCGGCGGAGCCTCCTAACCTGATTCGGAATCAAAGATGGATTTCCCGAATATATATTTTCTTCCTTCAGTAATTCAGCAAGAAGCTTGTCTCGCAAGCTTCTTATTCCAAGTTTCTCTGATTCTTCTCTAACATTTGCAAGAAAACAATAACCATTGAATTGATAAAATAGTTGATTGAACACAACACCCGCAATGGTGGTCTTGCCTATACCACCCATTCCACAAATACCAACAACATGAACATCTGTTGATTGAACACTTAGAAACCTTCTGATTTTTCTAATGTGTTTTTCGATTCCAATCAGGCCCTTTAAATTATCGCTTGATGTTAAATTGTTTAATTTGGTCAACACATCTTTGACGATTTCGTCAATTAGTTTGGCTTCAGCCCTATAAATCATACAAGGAACATTTAAATATCAATACGCATTGCAATTGAACATGCACAAAAATGGAAATCCTGGGGTAGGAACAGTCTCTTTTCACTGCCTCTAGGAGCTGCTAGTTTAACCATTGGACTAACTTTTCAGCGGCTAGATATATGACAGAGCAATAACCTATCACGCACTGCAAACTTTGTAATATGGATACTCTTAGATCTAACTTTTGAAAAATTAATCCAACGGCTTAAACACAGTTTCTACGAGTACTAAAAAAAAACAGTTCCTACAACAAAAATCTCCACTGTATATACACATAGAAACACAACGATTTCGAAAAGGCATAGAACTGTTAATTTAACGGTTGGATTAACTTTTCAGATATCAGATTCGTAACTGAGAGCAATTCCGTATCG
This sequence comes from Artocarpus hirsutus, assembly GCA_946598075.1. NCBI lineage: Eukaryota > Viridiplantae > Streptophyta > Magnoliopsida > Rosales > Moraceae > Artocarpus > Artocarpus hirsutus. The sequence goes on from CAMOHE010046156.1 coordinate 43,782, forward strand.
TGCACCGCAAATTCTGCAAAATTTTTACACGGAAACTCGTAGATCTGATAGTTAAAAAAGTTAATCCAACAGCTAAAACAAGAGTTTCTAGCGAAAATCAACAGTTCCAACCACAGAAAGCCGGAATGCAAAAATAGAAATAGAAACACAGCTGACCTATTCTTGGAATCCCACCCAGAGTGATTGCAAGCTGTTTCCAAAGCAGATCTCCACTCTTGAACTTTGTTGTGGTCGAAACGCTTTTCATGACTTTGAAAAGCTTTTGCATAACTTCCTTGCTGTTTACGTATATCGGATGGATCTATGTGGTAGAATACTGGCAAAAAGATGAGTCCATCTTTGTTGTAGCAGTGGAGGATATGGACCAATTCAGTTAGGCACCATGATGAAGAAGCATAGTTTTCGGAGAAAACGACAATGGCGATGTTGGATTGCTCGATGGCACCGACAAGTGCGGGAGAAATTTCATCTCCGCGCTCAAGGCTTTCCTCATCTATGTAGGTTTCGATAGCCTTATCACATAAGTTTTTATAAAGATGGCTTGTGAAATTATTTCTTGTGTCTTCACCTCTAAAGCTGAGAAAAACATCGTACTTCTTCAAGCTCCAAACAGCGGCAGCAGCAGAAGAAGAAGAAGAAGCCATATCTTCATACCTGATCATTTCTGAGGAATGGAAAAAATATATATATATATAATTTATGTTGAAGGAGACAGTTGTTGCTATTTAATAGTAAATTCATCTCCCGTGTCGACTTTGGCGTTTTCCCACTTTCGGTCTTTTATTTCATTTTCATTTTTATTTTGTCCTTTGTCTTTTGTCTTTTATTTCTTTTATAATTTAATTTAATCTATTAAAAGGGAAGCACCTTTCTCGTTAGAAAAATTGACAAATCTTACTGTTGGAAAAATTTTTTTATCTAGGGAGAAGATGTGGTGGTAATCACTTGTGGTGCACTATAGGTGATGCACAGTTTTAGGTCACACAAACAAAATCCAACGGTGTGCAGTATCGAAGGTCCATGTAAGTTAACATAGACACTACGGTATCCTATAAAGTCTAAAAGGACAATAAAAATTTTGAGAAAATGGAAGCACTACGTTTTCCTTCCCCCCACCCCCCACAAAAAAAAAAAAAGAAAAAAGAAAAAAAGAACTGCATTTATGCCTCCTTGCCTCTTTCCTCTGCAATTAATGCAAAGTATGCACAACCAACCGCATATGCTCTCACAATTCAAACTTATTAATATAAATCTAACTATCTTGGTACACATGTTCATCTAATTCAATGCAATGTATTTTAAAAAATAAACATCTAATCTGACTAAAAATTGATTTTTTAGAAATTTCATCCAATCCAACAGGATTGAAGCTTATCATCTAATTCAATTCAATCCGATTGAGATCAGTTTAGCTTGAATTGATCCAATCAGTTTGCACGTTATGGCTTTTGTATATTTTTTCTTCTTTTCTTGTTGCTATGTTTAACTTATGTATATTATTTTTTTAAACAAAATTTCACTACGATAGGGGAAAAAAAAAAGAGCAATAATTAAAATCTACAAATCTAAATGCGCATAAAACTTTAAATTACAAACTTCAAAGCTTGATTAAACATCCAATATTTCTAAGAAAATAAATGGTGTGTATAAATATATAAAAAGAACATAGACTTTCAATTTTAGATATAATTATAATTTTGTATGGGTAATATAAATAGAGAATGAATTAGATTGAATCGATGTTTTGAAAATAAAAGAAACATCCAATCTAACTAATTGAGGTCGATTATCCGTCAAAAATAGATTGGGTTGAACACGTCAGTTAACTCGATCCGATAAACTCCCCTAATCCCTGATAACACCAACCAGAGATTTACTCAAGTCGCTAATGAATTGTTCAGCTTTTGAAATGTTCCTGTTTCAAAGAATTGTTCATCTGAGTTTAAAAAAAAATTATGACTCCTTCAGTTGCTTATTTTGCAAAGTGAATTCCTTAATCTTTTTCACTTCTGAAATCCATTTATGCAACAAATTCACAAATTAAGGATCATATTATCAGAAACCTTAAATTGGATTTGAGAATAATAAATCAAAATCAGGTTAAGAAATGCTCAATCCCTCGCAAACCCACCCGCTTCTTTGCATTCTGCCATTAGTTAAACATTTTGTATTTTTTTCATTTTCGACTACAGACCAACCAACAACACATATCTACACCAGTGGATAAAGCTATAAAGGAATTCAAGTCTTCTAAATATTTTTTGTCCGATTATTGTCTTGCATTAAACTTTATTCCAAGATTGTTTGAATACCCAAACAATAAGTGTCCTTTTGCAATTTTTTTTTTTTTTTTAAAACGAGTGTCCCTTTCTAGCCTATCGCTTTCGGCTGTGTGGTTAATATATGCCTCGCGCAGATCCGAAAGCCTGAAACTCATAGAATAGAATGGAAACAGTGTAAATAAAGCCGAAAAACCAAAAAAAAAAAAAAAGATTTATCCAAAAAAAGAGCTGAAGAAGATGGGTTGGTTGTGCTACGCTAAAACCCAACTCATATTGAAGTTGATTGTGAGCCCTACATGTCATTCTTTTTTTGTTTCTTACTCTACGATGGAGCACTATCAATTGTGTGCCTGGGGTGCGCATTATCGCATCCTTGGTAAAGAAGGTTGTGAAAAAGTAGTTTGATTAGGAGCCCTTTGGAATAGATTATTTTAAGGTGTTTATGATTTATTCTATTTAAAAACTGTTTATAAGTCTATTTGAATTACTTATGAAAAAATGCCTACGACGTTTATAAGAACTTATTAGAAAAGACAAGTCAAGAATGCTTATGAAAATTGCACTTATGAAAAATCTTCTTTATTTACACTTTTAATCTTATATTTAACCATAACAAATAAAAATTACATCCATATCTTTGAATTACTTTACTTTTTATATTAATAAGAGTCTTTGACTTATTCAACTAAACAGGTTTAAAAACTATTTAAAAATCAAAAAACATTTTTCTATACATTATCTAAATATTAATTAAAAATCCTTAACTTATGTTTCTTTTTTTTACTACTTAAAAGTAAAAGCATAAACTTCCTAAATAGACCCTATATTTTTAACAGTATATCTACATTGTTTATATTAAAATTTTACACTATGCTAAATAATATTACAAAGAATTACAAATCTGATTGTAAAAAACTCATCAAATGGATTAAACAATCTTCCCTACCGGTAGGGGAACCGTTGCCATAAAAGGGCAAAAAATATAGATAGGCATGTGTAGACTTTAGATCTACAATTAAATATAAACCTGCTAGATCAATTTAATGTTTACTGTTTATGAGTTTGGGCCCTCAAATCCCTGGTGTTAGGATCTATTTAGCTTCAAAGAACAACGTTAAAATAATTGCAGAAATAAAAATATATCAAAGCTGTGAGAAATCAAATAGTACTGGAAAATAAATGATACCGCACGTAGAGATTTATAATGATTCACTCTATAATGAGAGTTACGTCTATTGTTTTTCATTATGGATGAATAGATGAGTACAAATTACAAAATGTTTGAAAGAAATGATACATATATGAGACAGTATTTCTACAGAGTGTCTGTAGAGTTCTTTGTATGTCTCCAATGAAGTTGCTGATGCTTTGATATAGGACACAACATCAGATCATGACCCCCAAACTGATGGAAGGAGTGAGGACAGTAATGCACATAGTAGTGGGACACATATCGATCTGTGATAGGGCACAAGAATCAAATTTCTCCCACGTCTCAGTTCGTGGCTTGGCACGTTTCCTCTTATAACTGGCAAGTTGTGTACATTGATATCATCGAATTGACGCTTAACAAATCTACAATGATGAAGAATGTTTAGACTTAAATGATGAAATAAGTAAAGTTATAATCAAACCGTAACCAATGATTGAATCGATCGTAGTCTCAACTCGACTAAGTGCGGAAAAAGTGGTTCTTCCTATGTGGATCTACCATCAATCGAACACTCTTGTTGGGCTTGATTCGTTCTAACTATAATTCAGACTCCTCATTTCGGGCCTTTATTAAATGATTTGGACCTGATCAAATCGTACCTCAACAGTGTTTTATTGATTTAAAAGTGTGTTCGGCAAGTGTGCCTTGAATCAAAACGTTTAGTTCAAACATTATAACATATGAAATCTTTACAATATAGTTCACTTTTTTGACAATTTGCACTATAGCAATCAACAGTTTTGCTCTAAATAGCTAAATGCACTATTAGATTTGCTAGATTAATGCCTTTAAAAAAAGATTTGTTAGATTAATGCAATAGATTTGGTTGATTAAGTATTCATTGGTCAAGAAAATTTTTTATTTTTTTTTATTTTTTTTTTCTGGGCGGAGTTTTATCTTTTGTTGAAATTGTGATTAAATTGACATCTTCAAAAAAAAAATTGTCATTAAATCGACGAGTGGTTGGCACGTTGCCTTACCAACAACCGTAAAAGAAAAAGTCGAGCATAAATGCTACGGCCCTACTAACTTAGATGCCGATTTCACGTTGTTAGGTAAATGTAGTGACTGGTCAGGCCAGAGGCTGAATCGGGATAAGTCTGGCATTCTTTTTTTTTTTTTGGAATGTGAAGCTTCTAGAAACAGTACAAACGAAGTAACAAATACCATCTCCGAAGGACATATTTGACCCCAGACCAAGACCGGGAACACCAGAAAAAGCACAATGGCACAGAGAGGCAAATTACACGCGTCAAGACTCAAAAGGGGAAAATCCCACTACACATGACAAAAAGCCTGATCAAAACTTTTTACAACGGACCACAACACAGACTAAATCCTCCGAAATGAAGGCACATACGACTCATACAACGCGTTTTACCATATTACAATGGATTGACTTAGTTTTTGACTTGGTACACCACAACAGAGCACAAAACGCGTTTTTGACTTGGTTTTTTTAGTCTGGCATTCTTCTCTTGTTCCAACATATGATAATGGATTGGAGATGGAAATTGGTTTACACATGAGAATAATGTCATGTGGTATGACCTGAAGAGACTGAGTACAACAATGCTTATAAGACCCATAATTAATAATTTAAGATATTCTTAAAAGAGGATGATTTGATCAACCTACACTTATCTGAGGAAGGAGAAGGCTCGCCTACAGAAAAGAAAAATATCAATGCAATGTTAGACAAGTTATCAAGCACCCGTGACAACGAACAATAGAGTACTAGAGAGGACTATAGCCTCTGCATTTAGAACAGCTCTTCATCATGGCATTCCATGATCTTATGCCTATAAAAGGGGGCTTCCATGCTCTGCATGGGACCAGAGAAAAAAGAAGAGGGAGGGGCCAACGTGAAGGTAACTAGGAGAAGAAACAAAAAATGTGGTCTGGAAGCAAGTCAATGGAGGGAATGACAGTAGAAAAGGTGAGAAAAAGGAAGGAGAGGGCCAATGTAAGGTAACTAAAGGGAATAATTCAGAAGGTGTTGTCTAGAAGGGAGCTAAGAGAGGAACGAAAAGGAAAAAGAAGGGAAAAATAAAGAGAGGTGGTCAGAGAGTAGAAAATAGAAGTGGGAAAAGAAAAAAAAAAAAAAAAAGAGTGGCCTATAAAGTAGGAAAGAAAAAGAAGTCTGTACGGGTTAAGTGAGAGGTTGAGTAAAAATTTTTTTAAAAAAAAAAAGAAGAAGAAAAGGAAATCAATCTCCAAATTATTAATTTAAGTATTATATGACATTATTCTAGTGTCAGTAATCCTTATTCACCGAACTGTTATTTGATCAACAGGTATATTTGTCATATTCATGTCTCATTATCTCCAACATGATACACACATATTCACACACATATACATATATTTTGTATTCGCAGGCCATTTTCCAGTATCTGTTTCCATTTAGACTGGTCAGTTTCCAGCATATGTTGACTTTCTAATGAGACCGTGAAAATATACATTTTTAAAGCTAAAATTAATTATTTTGTATTTATATTTTTTGTTAAACTTTTTAATTAAAACATTTTGTGTGTTAAAATTATTTTAGTGTTTTTATGTAAAAATATGTTTACTTATTAATTAAAATTATATATAACTATTCTTGATAAACAAAGTTTTTAGAAAATTTTTGTTTGTGAACTATCCATGTCTTCTGTTACATTTTCATATTTAATTCCAATAAGGAAAAATGCCACGAAGTCCATGGTTATCTGCCTGGATACAAGCAACAAAGCACAGCTTCCTCTAAGGCTCACATTAACCAGGCCCCTTCCTCTGTCAACTCTTCGGTGATTGATGGTCAGCTATCTTCTGCACCAGAATCTTCGCTCAACTCACTCACCTCAAAGTCAAGTTCAGCAGCTCATTACACTCTTGGGTATGCAACTTCAGTTTAGCTCTCCTTCTACCTCCGATTTGCAACAGGCTGCGCCCTCAGTTTCACACTCGAACGCCCCTAAATAGGGCTTAATACTTTTAAATAAATTAAATAAAAATCAAAAATTCAAAATAAAACATTAAAAAAAATTTGCCTAAGACTTAAATGAAAACCTCTCAAATCAAAATAAAAATATAAACAATTAAACCACAGTTTAATATAACACCTTAAATTTAATAACACAAAATTGTCATTATCATCATTCCAACCCTCAAAATATTTTAATATAATCACAAAAAGTAACATATGATGCTTAGATTATTATGAAGTACATTCTTTAACAAATGAAACAATTCCACATATACAGCTACATAGCTTCCTCAACTATATTTCTTGTCACCACCTCATATATTGTGAGTCTTGAAAAGACAAAAATGTTGGAGAATGAGCGACAACATACTCAATAGAAAAAACCATTACTTATCTTTAGGTTTTTATCCTTATCACATTAAAACCTACATAATTAGTTAGTTCTCATCATTATTCATCAATTTTATCATGTTCAATTTCGGTGGATGTTTTATGATTATTCTTACCAAGTTCCATACATATATATATTAATTTAGGATTTAATTATACTCATCTATATCCACCGTACAATAGAATATCATACACTCAACTCAACGAAACCCAAATGGGCACGTTTGACCATCCTCTAATCATTCCAAGAGTGTTTCGGTGAGGGGCCGAGTCCTCACCAAGTCAATTCCTATACAGTGCATTCTGGGACTTTTGACCCAAGGGAGCGTCATCACCTCCCTTATTTTATCTTTTAAGGTATTCGTGTCTAAGGTTGAAACCGCCGCCCTCTTCATGTCTCACTATTCTCTATAATCAATCATTATTTATAGAGTTATTTTTCTTAACCATGCTTCTCAATTTACAACAACATGTGTCAAATCATTATGTTTCTCGCTGTACAGTACAGAACGAGTTCTACATCATCGTATTATGGGTATAATCATATACATTTAAAATACTATATACATATCTTGTAACGTAAAACAACCAAATTTTAATTTATCAAACCTCACAAAAGATAAGTAATAGAATCCTTTCCTCTTTGCAATATATCCACTAATAATTTACAGCTTACAAAATCAAATTCTCCACGTAAGATCTAAATACGTTGTTACCCTAAAACGTATAAAATTACCATACTTTAACTTAACTCTTAATTTATAATTATGTCAATTTATCATTTATTTTTATCAGTGCGCTATAATCATTAATATACTAAAACTATAAATATCAATTTTTCTAACTTGATTTTAGTAAATTATGAAATAAATATATAACAATTTAATAAAAACACACAAATTTTATTGTGGTACAAAATATGTTAAAATAGATTTTTTTAAAAAAAAAAATAATACGATTTAAATATTTAAAAATAAAATAATTAAAAAGTTAGATATTCATTAAAATAAAATTATTTAAAATTACAAACTTTATAGAAAACTATTTATTATTTTTGAAACATGAGTTAACAAATAATTACTCATAGTGGTTTGGTTTTCTTTACTTGCTCCTGAAGTCGGGGGTTCAAACCCCACCTGCTAATTTTTAGTTTAGCTTGGACGCATACTACTAATTATTTCCAAGAAGAAAACAACTAAGATATTGACATGAATAATAATGTTATTATCGAAAACAACTAAGATATTGACATGAATAATGGTATTATCTAGAATTTCTTTGAAAAGAAGTACATGGATAAATAGATCTTAGAGAGTCTTGCAACATAACTCTCATCATGGGGAGAAAGTCACAGGGAAATTTAAAAAAAAAAAAAACTTAGCCCTCTTGAGATGCGGTTTGTTTTCAAAGTCGACCTCATCTGTAACTGGGGGTCTTGGATTGTCTACGCTGGCATTTTCTACTTCAAAATGTATGAACTGAAAAATGTGTCGACTTCTTGGCCAACGAAAACATTGTTGTAACTATTCAAACTTGAATCAAAATTGCAGCTTTCACAATTGTTTATAATATTGAGATCAACTTCAACTCCACTCGGCTAAGCAGGCTCCACAAAGTGGTACTTGATTCACAAGCGACATATTGCTCAATGTTGGCAACAATGTTCATTTCTTCTGCATCTTTCAAATATTAACATGCGAACTCCGCACCTTTTCACTTCGCAGCTACTGCACTCCAAACATTTTCCACGTTTCAACCGAGCGGTTGAAAGGAACTCAAATGATGCCTCTTCTGCATCGAGATCATCGCTGTAGTCCTCGTACGCATAGAACATGTGTACATGATCCACATTGCTGAAAATTGCGTTTATCTTGCTCTGCGGTCAGATAATTATGAATTGCCAATCGAGAGTTGGAGCTTTCACCATTCTTTCCTTTTAAATGACATTTACACCGAAAGTTTGAAGGATGACAACATTTAGAACAATTGCCCTCGAATGAAGCAGCAGCACAAATAACAGAGCCTAGGAAGGCAACATCATATTCTTAGGAAGGTTGATATTTATTGAAGAAGCTCAAAACGTATCTTTCTTATGTCTGTAAACTCTCTATGTATTATTTTAATGCGTGTTTTTAATATAAATACTTACGTTATTTATTATTATTATTATTATTATTATTATAACATCCCTAATCTAATTATAAACTATGATTCAAAAACAATAACGGACTAAAAAAATGATATGATCAACATATGTTAGAATAATCTTTGATAAAAAAGAGGCTTTTCCTGACTCAAAATTTTAGCTTTGTCATTGAAAGGGAAACTAAGAGAATACTAAGCATTTATTTATGGGGAATTTTTATAAATTTATCTTTAAGAATTACACTTTATAACATAACTTAACATGTAATATAAATAATAATGTGACGTATAATTTTTTAAATATGGCATAAGTAAACACAACTTTTAAAAGTGTAATATAACATGTAATTTTCTCTTTACCTACACCGCTTTTTGTGTCTATGGTGGGGTCCGTGAAAATTTTGCATGAATTATATGAGAATGTCACCTAATTTTCAAAGAAATTAGTTTCTTTTTACTAATTACATTAAAGAGTACAGCTGAAAAAAAAATTTACATTGAAGAGTAATGACTTTGCACCATGTGAATTCTGCAAGGAGCATTAGGTGGAGCACTAGCACAAGGAAGTACGACTATGGAAGTTAATTTAGTTTCTTGAATGATAAAATAATTTTATTATATGTTATTTTTCTTCAATTAAATTCAATCAAGTCTTGTTTTTTTTTTTTTTTCTCATGGGTTTATAATTTTATAAATTTACACTTCTCGAAGAAAAAAGAACAATGCCTAAAGAATACAATTGTATGCGGATTCAGCTCAAGGACCAAGTCGCATAAACAGGAGTTTAAAACAGTCAAGAAAGAAAATTGTGGTCTAGGATTTTCCTCCACAGGATTTTTTTTTTTTTTTTAAATGAATAGCAAGAACAGTTCCATATTTATGTTAAGAGAAATTTAGTGGAAGATCGAACTGTCTCAATGTATGGCTAACGTATACAGCAAAGGGCTCCACACATAGACGACTCCGAAGTCTGCTGGTTGAAAAATATAGAGTGGTCAGGTTTTTTTTTATTTATTTATTCACTAAAACACCAATTTTTCTACTTGTCCTCAAAAAAAAAAAAAAAAGAAAAGAAGATTCCCCTTCAAAAAAAAAAAAAAATAAGATTCCATCTAAGAATTTTTTCCCCTTTGACTTCTTTTAAGGAAATAAAGTTCAGACACCAATACTCCAACAGTCCAATTTATTATTCTCCATGGGCTGCCAAAAGGAAGGGCATGAAAAGATATTCCAAAGAAATCATTGGTATGTAAACCAGCATATATCAATAATTTCTTTCTCATCTAAAAAAAAATACTTTTTCTTAGAAAATTTTACTTTTCACTGCATCAAATGAAGTAATTCTGTTGCTTTTTTTCTTCCTTGGTAGAAGCATCAGATAATTTTATGATGTTACATCACATACAATTTTTCATGTGAGTGGAGCGTCAAATAGAAAGTTGGGGGCAAATTTGTAAGTGAACAACATTCCTGCCCTAGAAATAACTCTCTCGAATGATTTTGGGATTCCACGATTGATTGGATCAAAATGATCAATTAAGCAACATTTTCAATGGACTTGGTAGTTCAAGATCAATCAGTAAAATAAAAACAGAATGTGCTTGCAAGAAAACATCCTTCTTGCCTGTTATCAGAGCAACATGATCAGAAGCACCCCCTGGAAACATTGGACCACAAGTGAAAAGCATTACGATTTCCCAAAACCATCTAAGGATCAGAAAATGGGCAGGCTGGAAGCAAAGCTAGGGGAAGTCTGGCGTCTCATATCCAAGAATTAGAAGCTCGTATGCCTGTCCCCTTCTACAAATATTTTCTTGCCAGAGCGCGAACTTTGGTATCAAAATGTGACGACGTGACGCGGGAACCAGGCAAGTAAAGGGGGTTAAGAAGAATCTGAAAAAGCCAATCACGAAACTAGTTAAAAACCAAAGTCTCGTCTAAAGCATTGGCATTTATTAATAGGCTGTTGGCATTTTAGTCACGGCCTAAAATTCCCTGTGACTAACCATAATGTTTGTAGTTTCCATATTGATGGGTCACTAATCATAATGTTCATATTTTCCAAAATGTCACCTAAGTTCCATTATTCATTGTCACGTATAGGAAAGCAATTTGCTCTATGCAGGCATGAATATTCGGTTTGAGAATAATTTTGACATAGTCAAGCACTCAAATACTAAAGCCTACGTTGCTAGTTTACTAAGGGGCCCACAATACGGTAATGACCAACACGTCCAGGCATAAATTTCTTATTTACCAACCAAAAAAAAAAGGAATAGTCTCCCTCCCACGGATACGTTTCCATGAGGCCATACGTGTAGATTTATTAATAAAAAGAAAAATTAAAAAATTAAAAAAAGCCCATTTCTACCGCCTATGTCTACGTGAGCTGA
>CAMOHE010046158.1:0-20860 GCA_946598075.1 Artocarpus hirsutus
AACACTCAAAATTTATTCATAACATATAATTGTCCATAAAAATATAATTAAACACATAACATAAATGACATGAACATTTGAGCACATCAATTCCACGCGAGCGTCACCTGTCATAATACTTAAAATAAAATGGTTAGCACCATTTATCATATATCATAGCACTTATCATGAGTATATCACTTAACATCGTCATAATCATATCATAACATTTAACGTCGTTATTAATAATAGCATTATCCGTTACATGAAATTAGGCGGGCGTTACAGAACGATGGTGTGGTTGTGGAGAGAGTGATAGGAGAATTTCAAAGTCAGTGGAATGTCATCAATGGCTGGGTTCGTCAGTGGCTGGGCCGTGAGGGTGAGGAGTTAGAGAGAGAACGGGGTTTGAGAGTTAGAGAGGGTTTGATTTAGAGAAATTTCAAATAAATAGAAAAGGCCATGACATTGGTGCATGCTTAAATTTAGGCGGGGGATTAAAAATTTTAAATATGCAGAACCTTTCATGACGGTTTTTATAAAAACTGTCGTAAAATGTCCTTTCACAATGTTTTTTATAAAAACCATCGTGAAAGGTAGCGACACCTTCCATGATGGTATTTATAAAAACCATCGTAAAAGGCTATGCAGCACCTTCCATGACGGTTATTATAAAAACCATCGTGAAAGGTTCCTAGTCCTCACCTTTCATGATGGTTTCTATAAAAATCATTGTGAAAGGTACATTTTACGACAGTTTTTCTTTCCCGATGGTTTTTATAAGATGGTTTTTATAAAAACCATCGTAAAATGTACCTTATAAAAACTATCATGATAGGTCCCACATATTTGAAAATTTTAGTACTCCGCTTAAATTTAAGCATGCACCAATATGTAGAACCTTTCGCGACGACTTTTATAAAAACCATCGTGGAAGGTTCCACATATTTGAAAATTTTAGTCCCTTACCCAAATTTGAGCACGTGCCAATATGTGAAACCTTTCACGACAGTTTTTATAAAAATTGTCATGCAAGGTTGAATCTTACATAACTATTTTTACTAAAAACTGTCGTGAAAGGTTGAATCTTACGCGATGGTTTTTAGCAAAAAACTATCATGTAAAATTACACCTACCACAATAGCTTTTACTAACAACTATAGTAGAAGGTACCGCATCACTAACATGATGGTTTTTGTATTTTTAGGCATACTCTATGCGTTTTTACCTCTCCTTACCACAATGGGTTTTGAAAAAACGTCAAATAAAGATTGTGTAATCTCAAGTTTCTAGTAGTGTAAATTGAAACTTGATTTTGCTCTTGGACTTTCTTGAAAGTGGTTTCTTTGCCAAAGTTTGAAAGAAAATTTTAAGTGAATAGGTTTTGGCCTCTGACTGTGTTGGGAGTGAAAATGGGGGACTTTTTTCCAATTTTTTAGCTACTTTTTTCTTTTTTAAAAGCTTACTTTTTGGGCATTTTTGCAATTTTTATTAATATTGGGGAGAAAGTGAAAAAAATTCCTTGTCTCCACCACCAAGGGCTACTGAGTGTCACCATGGGGTGGGGGACAAAATTTGAACTTTTTGCGATAGAGTAAATGGGTCCCACAACATTTTTATGCAGTATAAGTTTACACTATATTGTATTTTTTTTTATAATATCAGTGTAAAATTTTGTACAGATATTATTTTTAACAATTTAAAATTAAACTAATTAACTTTCTCTCATACTAACCATCACTCAACACAATATTTCATATATTTGCATTTGTACTTTATGGGTACCATTTTACTATATTGTGTATTCTTTTTATTAATGTGTGTTTTTTACACTGTGTTCATCAACTGATAAATTATGAACACAAAAATCTTTTATCAGGTTTTTTGACTAACAACTAACCATTTTTATGCTGGTTGGACTATGGCTTGATTATTTACTTTAACGTTTATTTTCCTTATTAATTTATACCACAAACTTTGTAATTATTGTGATATAAATTTCATCTTGAGAGTATTATACAAATTTTGAGTTATCATACTCATAAAATCTGTATATTAAAATACTCTAATTTGTACATAATTTGCATATATAATCCTTACCAATTTTTACGAAAATATGATTTATTAATGAAAATTTATTGTTTATTTAAATCCAAATAAATTTTAGATTTAAATAAATGATTTTTTCTAGGCATTACACAGAATAACAGAAAAAATATTGTTGTGGCCCATGAAATAATTGAAATATAAAGTTTTTCCCTACAAAATAATTTAAATATGTTGTTGTACCCTATTATATAATAAAAATTATAATTAAGCCCCTATTCAATTATTAAAATTAATAGTAATTATCTTCGTTCAATAAATTTATATTTCTAATTTTCTATATAGTGTTTCCACTGATAAAAAGTTCTAGTTCCACCACTGCTTAGGTCACTATATGAAGTAATTACCTTACAATAAAAAATTATGGCCATTAAAAAATTAGTTTTTTCATTGAAATAACTTATATCTTGGTTATAAATTCGAGGTTTCAATGGTTATATTCAATTGTTACTATCATATTAGCCATTTAATATAAATATAACAGATGTAACAAAGTGAATAGTTGACTAAAAATATTTTAAAAATCAATGAACGTTTAATTTAGGCATATTATTAACTATGATTTAAGTGGGTAACTTGTTCGTGACTTGTTGATAAGACTTTTTATTTTAAAAAATAATAAAATATAAATTAAAGATTTATTATATCATTTTTTATGACTTGGTGAAATGGGATTAATTAAAAGGTTATTCATTTTATTGAAGGTTAACAAGTTGCTTAACCTGCTTTAGTAGGTCAAGTAAATACAAAATTCATGATGTGATGAGGCTAATCAGTATATCATTGATGTACTATAGTATATCAATGATTTATTGATTTGAATTTTGTTATTGATTAACTTGGTGCTTTATTTCCTCAATAATTTGTCGATTTCTTGATGATAAATCATTAACAGTTCAATAATAAACCAATTTATTAATGAAACGTATAGTTACTAATTAATGTATATGTTAATGTCAATTAATGATATGTATTAATGATGTAATACTGTAAGAAAAATGGTTATTTTTCTAATTTTTAAAATGGCGGCATTTTTTATAATTTTTGAAAAGTTCAATCATTTAATTAAAAAGGTGGTAAAAATAAGTTATTTAGCAAACTTTTTAATATAAAAGTTATATAATTATTATTATAACTAGATCGGTAACGTAACCATTGAAAAGCAGTTCACTCATATATGTGTGTGTTTTTTCATTCACGTTTATATATCTGAGCTTGTACTGAAAATCTTCAATAATGCTGACCAATTTCTTCCAAAGAAAAATAGAAGAACAACAAAAGTCAGACCGCAATTGGTGTGAGGCTGTGCTAGCCATGTTACTATCACTTGGTACATCGTTTTGTAGACTACGTTAACAACTTATCACCATTGGTTTTTATTTTTCACATGCTTCTTCTTCTTCAATTCCTCTTACAAGAATCTCAACTCCATCACGTGTGCTGACTATTATTACCCCATGCCTCAACCCAAATAAAAATCAACTACTCTTCTTCTAGGTTTAAAATTTAAAGTACCTTCTCCAAAGTACAAAAATAAAAAACCATGATGAGAATTGAGAAGAGAATCAAGTTACCTCCGATATCTAAGTCTTGACTACAACAACTTTATAATGGATTTGCTTTCTTCCCTTCATTGTGACTCAAAAAGAACATTCTGTAGAAATTAGAAACCTCCCAAAAGTTACTATCATGCCCTAGAGTACAAGAGGTGACGTGGCTGATTAATTGGATTAATTAAGTAGAAATTTTAATTAAAACACAAGTTTAAGAATTTAATTAATTACAAAAAATGTGATAATTTAAAACTCTTTTTAAACAAACATTTATAATGATTAAACAAATAAGATAAAAACAAAATAAAATAAAATAATAAAGAAAGAGGAAATACACATTGGGTCCCACCGACCCACAACTTGTGCACACACATAGTATCAATAATATTTGAATTACAACCATAGTCCAAAATAGAAAGAAAGATTAAAATAATACATGCCTTGATTAATTTGTATAACAAGCCACCCAGGTCTTCTATTGGTCGTAAGTCCGATCTGCAGACCCTTCGTCAATCCTAAGCTGTACTCCACCTAGGGGAAATATTTTAAAAATAAATAAAATGTGAGCAAAAGGCTCATTAGGACTATGTTTTAAAAAACAGATAAATAATTTAAATACAAATTTACTTTTCAAAGAAATAGTTAGAAAACAGAGTTAAATAAATAAATTCATTTAAATATGTCTTATTAAAAGCAGTTCGATCAGAAAGTACTTTTTTATCTTTCTTGGGCAAACCATAATTATTACCACCGAAGTGGCCTAGCTGGGTTTCGGGACCTGCCCCTAAGGTCATACGCTATACGACCCAATCTCTAATATAGCATCATGCCTATCTATGTATTTCTATTACTATTTAAAACCCATTTACTAAGTATTTTCATTTACATTCATTATGTGATTCATTATGAAAATCACCTCAATCTATTGTTTGTAAAAACAACCAATAAAAATTTCTTTTTCAATCAATCATTGAAAACATTTGATAAAAATCCTTTTGAGGATAAAATCATTTAAGACTAGGTTACCAGGGAAAAGGGTAGAAGTCCTACCCCAATATCCATGCCAATATTCAACATTGCAGTCCCAATCCGCTATATGTTAACTCCACAAAACCACAAACAATCTTAAATATATAAACTAAGTCTATCAGTATCTAGCTTAGGGTATCTTATGGTGCTAAACTATGCAATGGAGTCCTGGTGTGCCATTTGTGTTTATAAAATCATACTGCAAGATTAAAATCTCAATCAGGGTTCAAAACAATGAAAACAGGTGAAAAAGGACAAATTTTTATGAAGCCCGATAAGCTTGCGGTTCCCCTAGTTCAGCCTACCGAACTGTGTAGTTCGGCCTACCAACCATCTAGGTCCAATCGATCAAATTTTTATAGATTCAGCCTACTGAAAGTATGAGTCCGGCTTGTCAGATTCATAAATCTGGCCTACCGAATTGGGAAAATTTTAAAATTTTTTAGAATCGAGTCTTGGCCTCCCCAAGCCCAATTCTTATTCTCACCTGTTTTTCTCAATTCTTAGGCATGAAAAACACTCCTAGATGATAAAAAAAACATAATAGAACACATTGAAACTAATTTAAACAAGGTTTGCATGGAAAAATTCAAGAAAATTTGAAAATAGGAAAAAAAAGAGGAAATATAAAAAATCTTGATTTAAATCCATTTTTAATCAAACCAAGCCTAGATTCTAGATGTTTTAAGTTTCTCTAACTTAGATTAAAGGTTTTCGAAGCTCAAATGGGCTTAGATTTTAAAATGCTAAGAAAATTGAAAAATTTAAAAAAAGTTTAGAATTTGAAATCTAACCTTGGATTTAAGCTTTAAATTGAGTTTATGATCGTCCAAACACATTCCAAAGCTTCCAATTCATTGAAAAACCAAAGTTTGAATTCGAATTTTGAATGTGAGAGAGAGAGGAGAGAGGGGCAGCAAGTGAAAGGGAGAGGAAGAGAGAGAAAGAGCTGAGAAAGAGAGGGAAAGTGAGAGGGTGAGGAAGAGAGGGAGAGATAAATAGAGAGAGGAAGAGGTGGTTTTGCTGTGTGGAAACTATGTGCAACCCACGGTTTTGCAAAACAGGATGTATTTGACATTTGACAAATTGTTTTGTTTCAAAATTCAAAATTCAAAATAACAAATAAAAATAATTAATAGTAGTTAAGAATCATTAAAATAATCAAGAATAACATTAATTTAGAAATATCTCAAAATAGTCAAATTAAGTTTAAAAATACACCATGGCACACTAATTCATAGTTTTATACACTAATATCACTTAATCAAATTTCTGGGCATTATAGCTCTCCACCTCCAAAAGAAATTTGCCCTTGAAATTTTAAATCAATTCAGAAACAAAATTAATGTGGATACAACTCCTACATAGTCGATTCTTACTCCTAGGTGGCTTCATTAACCTTGTGATGCTACCACACGACCTTCACTAATGGTATATTGTGACGTCGTAGGTTGATCACCTTTTGATCGATAATCTGAACCGGTACTTCCTTGTATGTCGTGTCTTCATGGATCTCCATTTCATGAAATGAAACTTTCTTGTTCTGCTCAGGCAAATACTTTTGAAGCATCAACACATAGAATACATCATGAACATGATAAAGCTTGGGAGGAAGATTAAGCCGATAAGCGACTACACTGACACGCTGAGTAATCTCGAACGGTCTAACATACCTCGGTACAAGCTTACCACTTACTCCGAATCACGTGATGCCTTTACGAGGTGATACCTTCAAGAGAACAAAATCTCCTACCTTAAATTTCAGGGGTCGACATCTTCTATCCGCATAAATTTTCTGTCGACAATGAGCTGCCTTCAACCGATCTTGAATTATGGTGACCTTCTGGTTACTGTCACAGATCTCATCTAGCCCGAGAATAATCTTGTCTTCTGATTCTACCCAACATATCGGTGACCGACACAGTCATCCATACAGCACTTCAAATGGTGACATGCTAATGCTCGCTTGGTAGCTATTGTTATACGCAAACTCTACCAAATGCAAGTACTTCTTCTAGTTCCTGCCAAAATCTTACACATACACACGTAACATGTCTTCGAGGATCTGAATTATCCGATCAGATTGTTCATTAGTCTAGGGATGAAATGCTATGATGAAGTTCAAATCCGTACCCAAAGCCTCCTAAAAGCTCCTCCAGTACTTGGCATTGAATCTGGTGTTTCTATCGGATATGATGGACAACGAAACTCCATATAATTGCACTATGTTCTGCAAGTACAATTCTCCAAGAACTCTCCTCGAGCATGTCAACCTAAAAGGACGCGCCAATTTTGTTAACCTGTCGACCACGACCCAAATTGCATCATGCCTTTGCTCTATTCTAGGCAATCTGGTAGGGAAATCCATTGTGATGTGCTACCATTTCCATCCTAGAATAGGAAGCGATTGAAGCTGACCTATGGCTTCTAGTGCTCAACTTTCACCTAAAGACTAGTTGCACACCTGACCACATGTTCCCAAACATCCTTCTTCATACCTCTTCACCAGTATTGTCTTTTCAGGTCATGATACATTTTTGTGCTTCCAGGATGAATGGCGAACTGAGACTTATGGGCTTCATCCATCATGGCCTTCATCACTTCTATGATTACTGGAACTGCTAGGCGCTCCCTAAAGTACAGCGATCCATCGGCATGTATCCTCCATTCTTCAAATTACTCTCCATTCTAAATTCACATCTAGATTCCCTCAAGGTGCTGGTCTTGCCACTAATTCTGTTTCACCATCTGAACAAGAGTTGGAGTCATCTCTATGGTACACCAAAACTTGGTAGTAGTCTTCGTAGTACTGTAGCCCGTACTCATTGACTATTGCGTCCCTTTTCCAATCCTCAAGAGCTAAACAAGCAATAATCTCTAAAGACTTCTTGGTAAGTGCATTAGCGACCACATTAGCTTTCCCAAGATGGTACTACAGTGTGAAATCAAAGTCTTCCATGTATTCCATCCACCTTCACTGTCTCAAGTTCAGATCCCTCTGTGTGAACAGGTACTTCAAACTCTTGTGGTCAGAGAAAACCTAAAATGTCGCCCCGTATAAATAACATCTCCAGATCTTCAGTGCATGAATCACTGCTGCGAGGTTCAAGTCATGAGTAAGATAGTTCTGCTCATGAGGTCATAGTTGTCTCAATCCATACGCCACCACGCGTCCATATTGCATCAACACGCTTCCAAGCCTGCATTTTTGAAGCATCTATGTAAACTGTGTATGGCTCATCACTATTCAGGATACTGTATTAATCGATTCTTTAACTCTTTAAAGGCGAATAATGCATTATTCATCCCACTCAAATCTAACATTCTTCCTAATTAGTCTTGTCAATAGAGCTGCTATCTTTGAGACGTCTTTTACAAATTTCCTATAGCATCCTATGAGTCCCAAGAAACTATGGATTTCTACTATATTCCTTGGTCGTTCCCACTCCACTATGGCTTTTACCTTGGATGGATCCACTAAGATACCTTGCTCGGAGATAACATGTCCTAGAAATTTAACTTCTATCAACCAAAACTTACACTTTTCTTTCTTGGCATATAACTGGTGCTCCTGCAGAGTCGAAAGCACAATTCTTAGGTGCTGCTCATGCTCCTCCCAAGTCTTTGAGTAGACCAAGATATTGTCGATGAATACAATCATGATTGATCTAGATAAGGCTTGAAAACCCTGTTCAATAGGTCCATGAAAGCTACCGAAGCATTTGTTAATCCAAACGGCATCACTAGAAACTCAAAGTGTCCATACCGGGTCCTAAAAGCTATTTTAGGAATGTCCTCTTCTTTAATCCTAAGCTGGTGGTATCTCAACTGCAAATCTATATTCAAAAAGTACAACGAGCCTCTCAACTGATCGAACAATTCATCGATTTTGGGCAGAGGATACTTGTTCTTCACAGTGACTCGATTTAACTACCGATAATCTATGCATAGCATGAGGGTTCCATCATGCTTCTTAGCGAATAAAACTGGTGCTCCCCACGATGATGTGCTATTCCAGATATACCCTTTATCAGCAAGCTCTTGAAGCTACTTTCTCAATTCTTTCATCTCCACTGGCGCCATCCGATAAGGTGCTATAGAAATCAGTGCTATTCCTAAAAGTAGCTTGATGATAAACTCAATCTCCCGATGCAATGGTAATGCTAAGAACTCATCGGGAAAGACATCTTCATACTCATCAATCACTGGAATTGTTGCATTTCTTCTTAAGGCATCAAGCTTTCCTTCTAGGTTCATGAGAAAGGCATAGCAAGCTAGGTTCTTTCATCCTCCGAGACGTGTCTTCATAAGATGCTCACTCATTATTTGATCATTACCACCCTGGTAAGTGATCGTCGTTCCCCTATCAAACATTAAGGTCACTCTCCTAAGTTGACAATCTACAACCACATTATACTTGGACAACTAGTCCATCCCTAGGATTACATCATATGAACTCATGGGGATTACAATCAAATCACTTTTTAGACTCTCATCCCCAATCTTTATTTTACAAGCTTTACATATACAGTTCATATACACCCGCCCCAAGAGTGAGGCTATAACTAAAGGCTCATCAAACTCTTCTATCATTAATCCTAAGGCATATACAAAAGAGCTTGAAATGAGAAAGCAAGTGGCACCAGTATTGAATAAAACATGGGCTAAGGACTAAGAAACTAGAATCATACCTTTGATAACCATGTTGCCGATTTGGGCATCCAAACTCCCTGATGTCATGGTGTGAACCTGAACTAGAGCTTTCCTTTTTCCTCTACCAACATTGCTAGTTCCTGGATTAGTTGGCCAATATTGCTACGGTTAAGATGACTACATGCTAGCTGTACTCGGTGCTCGATACTAAGGGGCATTGTGTTGGAAGTTCTGCTGCTGGTGTCCTTGTGCTAGGTATGGCAGTTGCTGGAGAGAGAATTTATGGAACTGGAGCTGAGGGAAATGCTGAGGCCAAGGTAGAGTATGAGGCTGAGGCTAACGACTAGCTCCTTCTCCAGTCTGAAGTCCTAAATGAGCACTCTAGATTAGGCAGTTCCTCTTGATGTGTCTCAAATGCTAGCAATAGTGGCAATGAAAGCTATACGGATTGCTGCGCCCGCTGTTGGATGAACTGTTACTCCTGCTATTCACTTTACCCTGTTGACTCTTCCTTTAAGTTAGACGGCTGCTGGTGCTCCTCTTGTTGCTCCTTTGTGGTCCTCTTGATGTCCTTGCTCGATCCTCACAGTATTGTTCATAATCACTTTCCATAGATATAGCTGACGACATAAGCTCACCAAAATTCCTGAGTCGCAAGGCAATCACCTACAGTCAAATAGAAGCCTTAAGCCCTTCTTGAAAATTGATACATTTCTCGCACTTTGATGCTATTGTAAATGGAGCAAACCTAGCCAACTCCTGAACTTTTCCTCGTACTCCCAAACCGACATATCACCCTGCTGCAATGTATAAATCTCAACTACCTTCTGGTCTCTATATCCTTGTAGAAAGTAGCGGACATAGAATAGCTCCTCAATCCTGTCCCAGCTAATGTCCTCATTATTCTCCAGGCGCTTTGCTTGCATCAACTAAGTGTTAGCACCACCTTCGAATTTATAGGCTACAAACTCCACACGATACTCTGCTAGCATGCCAAGGGTATCCAGGTGTTTCACAATTGAATCTAACCAATATTCAGCCATTTGCGGGCCTTAAAGTATGCGTGTCGACGACTAGCCTTGGAATCCTTTGGTCTTGCCCTTGCTGCCATCTACTAGAATGCAGCAAACATGGCCCTCATCATTTCCAGGGTTAGCATCAACTGTCAAACGATGTCTAGGTGTCATTCTCTCACGTCTGAAAACAAAATTAGGATTGTTAGTGGTACTTCATTGCCGTACCTATGTTTGCACAATTCCTAAGGTTCATAACCTACGCCTCTGATGCCATTCTGTCATGCCTCGGAGTACGGGAGATAACGTGGCTAGTTAATTGGATTAATTAAGTAGAAATTTTAATTAAAACACAAGTTTAAGAATTTAATTAGTTATGAAAAATGTGATAATTTAAAAACCCTTTTTAAGCAAACATTTATAATGATTAAACAAATAAGGTAAAAACAAAATGAAATAAACTAATAAAGAAAGAGGAAATACGCGTTGGGTCCCATCAACTCACAACTTGTGCACACACATAGTATCGACAATATTTGAATTACAACCACAATCCAAAATAGAAAGAAAGATTAAAATAATATATGCCTTGATTAATTTGTACAACAACCTACCTAGGTCTTCTATTAGTCGTAAGTTCGTTCTGCAGA
Organism: Artocarpus hirsutus; assembly: GCA_946598075.1. Lineage (NCBI taxonomy): Eukaryota > Viridiplantae > Streptophyta > Magnoliopsida > Rosales > Moraceae > Artocarpus > Artocarpus hirsutus. The sequence goes on from CAMOHE010046158.1 coordinate 10,984, forward strand.
CCCTTTGTCAATCTTAAGCTGTATTCCATCTAAGGGGAAAGATTTTAAAAACAAATAAAATGTGAGCAAAAGGCTCAGTAGGACTGTGTTTTAAAAAACAAATAAATAATTTAAATACAAATTTTTTTTCCAAAGAAATAGTTAGAAAACAGAGTTAAATAAATAAATTCATTTAAATAAGTCTTATTAAAAACAGTTCATCTAGAAAGTACCTTTTTATTTTTCTTAGGCAAACCACAATTATCACTACCTAAGTGGCCCAGCTAGGTTTCGGGACCTACCCCTAAGGTCGAACGCTACATGACTCGATCTCTGATATGGCATCATGTCCATCTATGTATTTCTATTATTATTTAAAACCCATTTACCAAGTATTTTCATTTACATTCATTATGTGGTTTATTATGAAAAATCACCTCAATCTATTGTTTGTAAAAACAACCAATAAAAATTCCTTTTTCAATCAATCATTGAAAACATTTGATAAAATTCCTTTTGAGGCCAAAATCATTTAAAACTAGGTTACCAAGGAAAAGGTAGAAGTCCTACCTCAATATCTATGCCGATGTTCAATACCGCAGTTCGATTCGCTATACGTTAGCTCCGGAGAACCACAAACGATCTTAAATATATAAAATAAGTCTATCAGTATCTAGATTAGGGTATCCTATGGTGCTAAACTATCCAATGGTGTCCTATTATGCCATTTGTGCTTATAAAATCATACTGCAAAATTAAAATCTCAATTAGGGTTCAAAACAATAAAAACGGGTGAAAAATGACAAATTTTCATGAGGCCCAGTCGGCCTGCTGGTTCCCCTAGTCCAGCCTGTCAAACTGTGCAAATCGACCTACCAACCATCTAGGTCCAATTGGCCAAACTTTTCCAAGTTTGGTCTACTGAAGGTATGAGTCCGGCCTGTTGGATTCATGAATCCGACCTGTCAAACATGAAGTTTGGCCTGCCGAATCGAACTGGGAAAATTCTGGAATTTTTTAGAATTGGGTCTTGGCCTTCCCTAGCCCAATTTTCATTTTCACCTGTTTTCTCAATTCTCAAGCATAAAAAACACTCAGATGATAAAAAACCATAATAGAACACATTTAAACTAATTTAAACAAGGTTTACATAGAAAAATTCAAGAAAATCCAAAAATAGGAAAAAATGGAGGAAAACTCAAAAATCTTGATTTAAATCCGTTTTTAATCAAACCAAGCCTAGATTCTAGACGTTTTAAGTTTCTTTAACTTAGATTAAAGGTTTTCTAAGTTCAAATGGGCTTGGATTTCAAAATGCTAAGAAAATTTAAAAATTAAGAAAAAGTTTAGAATTTGAAAACTAACCTTAGATTTAAGTTTTAAACCGAGTTTATGATCATCCAAACAAGTTCCCAAGCTTCCAATTCATTGAAAAACCAAAGCTTGAAGTCAAATTTTGAATTTGAGAGAGAAAAGAGAGAGGGGCAGTGAGTGAAAGGGAGAGGAAGAGAGAGAAAGAGTTGAGGAAGAGAGAGAGTGTGTGAAAGGGTGAGAAAGAGAGGGAGAGATAAATAGAGAGAAGGGGAGGTGGTTTTGCAGTGTGAAAACAGTGTGTCACTCATAGTTTTGTAAAACAGGATGTATTTGGCATTTGACAAATTAATTTGTTTCAAAATTCAAAATAACAAATAAAAATAATTAATAGTAGTTAAGAATCATTGAAATAATCAAGAATAACATTAATATAGAAATATCTCAAAATAGTTAAATTAAGTTTAAAAATACATCATGGCACACTAATTCATCATTTTATACACTAATATCACTTAATTAAATTTTGGGGCGTTATAGTTATGCTCTTGTACAGGTGTTCAGCTATTAATTAAACCTGGCCCACACGGTTACACCACATCAGCTTAAAAAGTTGGGCTCATTTTTGTTCGTTCCAATCAAAACACAAACATGAAAAAAAAATACCAAAAAAAAAGTTTTTTTTTAAAGCATGAGAAAAGATATTCAAAATTCAAAGCCAAACTCTCCAAGAAAAATGAAAAGGGCTTTCTAGCTATTTTCTAGATGCAAGCCCCGACAAAAAATTTGCCCCGAATCTTCTCTCTCAACTTTCTATTCTCAAATGTTCTTATAAACCCCATACTTATTTCATGCTATATATACACACACACATATTAAACACCACTTCTTTGTTATTACAAATATATATCTCTAAAGAGAAATAATATTGCAGCAACAATGGCCAACTATAGGATGTTGTTGTTACGCTGGTCTTGTAATAGTAAGCCTCTGATGAGTTTTGTTGATTTTAATTCTTTAGTGATCATCAGGTGTAATAGTACTCCTCTAGAAAAGGTTTTATTAGGGTTTAATAATGGAGATAATGATCAGAAGCAGACCAACCAAATATACTTGAACAAGGATAGTAATCGTGTTGAGGCATCGGTGGCGGTGACTGCTACTTCCTAAAACCTAATCACATCGGCGACAACGACACAATCCTAGGATGATGAAGTCCATGGTGGAATGTTCATGTTGATGGATTTGGTTTCTACAAGTAGTGCCAATAGCCATGATTTGCTACTTTCAATGTTGAGGAATATTACTGATTTGATCAACTAAAGAAAATATTATTTTCAATAAATGCAGCTCTAGATGGTCTTCGAAAGGGTATGCATTTGACATGTGTTTCTTGATTAGTCTCTTCTTTTGAATTAATTTTGAAGAAATATGTATATCTTTAAGGTTCTAGATCAGTACTGTTGGAAGAAATGCTCAAACGACACAATCTTGAGTATTACATAATTTCCCTATGTTTTGGGTTGTTGTTTTCTTTTTGAGCTGTACCAATTCCTCAACCTTATTCTTCCCTTTCCTAAGCAGTCAAAGGTTGCTCTCCACTATTTCTCTACAACATCTCATCTCGACCTCCTGTGCTGCCTCCTTCAATCATGGTGTTGAGCCCCTACCTACTAGTGGTGTTGTTCAGCCTAAAGTTTTGCTCCTTTTTCTTTTGTATTTGCTATACATTTTATTTTCTTCTTCCTTCTCATTTTTGTCTATAAATATTGCCCTTGTTGAGTTGTATCGTAGAGCAGTGAATTCAATCAAAGAAACTTTCATATATCAATTTTGTTTTATGGTACCAAAGCTGTTATTGCTCCAAGCTTTTGTCAATGGAAACCACTATTCCTGAAAATCCAAAACCCCAAAATCCCAAAGTTCAAGAAACCCAAAACCAAAATGCCCAAGAAATTCACCCCCAACATCCTTATCCCTACACAACAAGCACATCAATTTTAGCTCATTCAACCACAAAATCAGGCCATTTCCATTTGTCTCTTTAAAACTAACTACTTGCTCTAGAGGCATCAAAGTCTTGCTGCAACTTGAGGTTATGGATTAGATGGGTATCTCTTTAGCATGATCCTAGTCCCTCCTCAATTTCAACTTGGGCAAAATGGGCACAACGAACTCAATCCTTCTTACATAGCATGACAGAGATAGGACTAGCTTGTAGCCTTATGGCTTTTTGCCTCAATCAATGAAGGAGTGCTAATAAATATGGTAGGCAACGATACTTCAAGTGAGATTTGGGGAACTCTAGAAAGAGTCTTTGCTACTCAGTCTAAGGCAAAAATTATGCAGCATAAAATACAACTTCAGACCTTTAAAAAGGGTTCACTCACTATGCATGAATATCTCACAAAAATGAAGGCATGCTGCAATGTTTTGGTATCCATTGGGTACAAGATGTCTGATGAAGATCAAATCCTATACATCTTGGCTAGTCTAGGAACAGAATATGATCCTATTATGGTGACCATTACCTTAAGGGCAGAGCCATACTTAATTAAAGATGCTAAAGCTCTCCTTATGAGCTTTGAAACTCGTCTAGAATAAAACCAGCTAGTCAACACAGATGGTTCAGTTCCATCAGCCAATCTCATATTTCAGAGCCCTCAAAAGAAGACAGCTCAACAAGGACTTCATAAGTTCAACTTCGGTGGCTACAACAACAATGGAGGCTTTCAAAGTGGAAGAAGAACAAGAGGTTAGTCTCATGGTGGAAGAACTCGAGGATGGCAAAATAGTCACAACTCAAGACCTCAATGCCAACTATGTGGAAAAATGGGACACGTAGTTCAATGATGCTACTACCTCATTGATACAAGTTTTCAAGGTCTTTTTTCCTCCTAGACTAATCACCACAGTGAGTAGAGCAACAACACCAACAACTCTAGAATGATAGCCATGGTTACTGCCCAAGATGTGCTTGTAGATGCAAACTTGTATCCTGGTAGTGGAGCAATGAGCCATGTCACAAACGACATGAGCAATCTCAACATTGGCTCCGAGTATCATGGGACGAGCAAGCTTCACATGGGTAACGATAAAGGTTTACAAATATCACATGTTGAATCCTCATTATTTTCTAGGTCTCAATCTAATTCTAATCGTTTGTTTAAACTTAAAAATCTGCTGCTGGTTCCTTAAATTAAGAAAAACCTAGTCAATGTCTCACAATTTGCTAATGATAATTTAGCTTTCTATGAGTTTCACCCTTCTGTTTGCTTTGTAAAGGATTGAACTACGGGGGCTGTTCTTCTTCAAGGGAAACTTAGTAGAGGTCTATATCAGTTCCAACTCAAGAATGCATCTTCAGGGAACAATAGTTGTAACTCAAGTCAGTCCAATTTTCATTCCTCCAAAGGACCTGAGTATAGTTCTCCAAGCCGTGTCACAAGTCATGTTTTGTCTCACTCTAACTTAGACTGTACCTTCTTTAATTCTACTTGCTTAAATGCTGAAACTGAAAGTTGTAAATCTGTCTTGAATCTTTGGCATGAGAGATTAGGACACCCATCTATAAATGTTATGGCCAAAGTCCTATCTTCTTGTAATCAAAGTAAATTAATGAAAAACAATTTTAGCATTTGTTGTGCTTGTCAACAAGGGAAAAGTCCTCATCTACCTTTCCAAAACTCACAAACTGAATACAATGAACCTTTACAAATGATCCATTCTAACCTATGGGGGGCTTCTCCTATCAAATCCATAAATGGTTACTCGTATTATGTGAGTTTCATTGATGCATATTCTCATTACACATGGATCTATTTGCTCAAACAAAAATTAGAAGTGAACAATGTCTTCCTTTAGTTAAAGCTCAAGTTGAATTACACTTAAACAAAAAAATCAAATTTGTGTAAAGCGATTGGGGAGGTGAATATAGATAATTAACCAATTTTTTCAAAGATTTAAGTATCCTTCACCATGTGTCTTGTCCTCATACACTTGAGCAAAATGGTCTAGCAGAAAGAAAACACAGGCATGTAGTAGAAACTGGTCTTACAATGCTTGCTCATGCTCATTTACCATTAAGATTCTGGGATGATGCATTCACATCAGCTGCTTACTTGATCAACAGATTGCCTACTAAGGTCCTTCAATACAAAAGCCCTTTGGAGGTTCCTTACAAAGTAAAACCAAACTATAATGTTCTCAAAGTTTTTGGTTGTACTGTCTATCCATATTTGAGACCTTTCAATGATCATAAACTTCAATACAGATCTATGCCATGTACCTTTCTAGGATATAGTTCACAATATAAAAGATACAAATGTTTGGCACCAAATGGTAGACTATATATCTCCAGATACACTGTTTTTGATGAAAAATCATTTCCATATGCCAACATAAAGGAACAATTTACCTCTGCTCAATTTCAAGACTTCGTTAACTATTCTGTGTCCATCATACATATCATCCAAATTGATAGTATCAATAATGCAGCTGGTCATCAGCCTGCTCAACCTTATAATGATTCTTATCAAAGTGGAAATTCTGAAAATCAATGCTTATCCAACTCACAAAATAATGAGGATTCTCTAGATCTTTGTGAATTTGTATAGGTTACTCCAAGTGATGTTGCTTAACCTATTAGGAGGAAAGAAAGGGTGAGGTCAACAGTTCCTACTCACCCCATGATCACTATAACTAAAGCGGGAATTTTTAAACCCAAAGTATGGACAGTTGAATGTCTGGATAAACATGAACCTTCATCAGTTCAAGAAGCCTTTCAATCTCAGAAATGGAGACAAGCTATGAATCATGAGTATTAAGCCCTCATAAACAATGCACCTGGTCAATTGTTCCTTTACCTAGAGACAAGAAGATAGTAGGGTCTAAATGGATTTTCAAGGTTAAAAGAAACTTAGATGGAAGCATCTCACATTACAAGGCAAGATTCGTTGCATACGGTTTCAGTCAGATTCTTGGCTTTGACTTTGGAGAGACCTTCAGTCTAGTTGTGAAGCTTGTCATTCTTAGAATTGTCCTCACCATTACATTGGCCAAAAACTAGAATGTTCACCAATTGGATGTGAACAATGCTTTTCTCAATGGGAATTTGGAAGAGGATGTTTACATGAGCCAATCACCAAGTTTTGAAACTTGAAATGGTAAGAACATGGTATGCAAGCTTCATAAGGCTCTTTATGGCCTAAATGACCTGGTTTGACAAACTCAAAGGAACTTTGCACAGACTTGGTTTTCAACAGTCAAAAGCAGACAACTCCTTGTTTTTAAGAGCAACAAAGGATTCCTATTTTTTAATTCTTGTATATGTAGATGACATTATAATCACAGGGAATCAAGAAGTTGAAGTAGAAAGACTAATCAAACTCTTGAATAGAGTGTTCTCACTCAAGCATTTATGGCTGTTGCATTACTTCTTGGGAATTGAAATTAAAAGGACAGCCATTGGGTTGCATATGTCACAAGGCAGATACATCAAAGATCTCTTGAAGAAAGTCAAAATGCAAGAAGCTAAGTCACTACCTACACCAACCTCACTCATCCTCAACTTTCTACTTTAAACAGAGACCCCTTTGAAGATGGAAAGCTATATAGACGCACAGTGGGAGCATTGTAGTACGTCACAGTTACAAGACCTGAGATAACCTTCTCAGTGAACAAAGTTAGCCAGTATATACAATGTCCTTTGAACACTCATTGGAAGGCAGTTAAAAGAATTCTTAGATATCTGAGAGGAACAATGGACTATGGGCTTAACTTTACCAAATCTCTTCATCTCAATTTAACAGGGTATTCAGATGCTGATTGGGCCACAGACACTGATGAGGTCAACATCAAGATTTTGCATTTATCTTGGAAACAACTTGGTGACATGGTGTTCAAAAAAGCAAAGCACAATTTCTAGATCCAACATAGAAGCTAAATATAGAAGTCTAGCTAATGCTACAGCAGAAGTTCTATGGTTTCTTTCCTTGCTCAAGGAGCTAAAGGTCCAATCCACATGAGCCCCAATTATTTGGGTAGATAATTTCAGCACTTTTGCACTATCAACCAATTCTATTCTTCACTTAAGAACTAAGCATATTGAATTGGATCTTTACTTTGTTAGAGAGAAAGTTATTGACAAGACCATCACAGTTCAACGCGTTCCTTCATTTGATCAAACTGCAGATATTCTTACTAAAGCTCTGTCAGGAAACTTCTTTGGAAGATTAAGAAACAAGTTGGGATTAGTGTCTTCAAAGGCTGTGGAATTGAGGGAGAATGTTGGAAGAAATGCTCAAACGACACAATCTTGAGTATTACATAATCCCCCTGTGTTTTGGGTTGTCATTTTCTTTTTGAGCTGTACCAATTCCTTAGCCTTATTCTTCCCTTTCCTAAGCAGTCAGAGGTTCCTCTCCACTATCTCTCTACAGCATCTCATCTCCACCTCCTATGTTGCCTCCTTCAATCGTGGTGTTGAACTACTACCTGCTAGTGGTGTTGTTTAGCCTAAAGTTCTACTCGTTTTTATTATGTATTTGTTGTACATTTTGTTTTCTTCTTCCTTCTCAATTTTGTCTATAAATATTGCCCTTGTTGAGTTGTATCGTAGAGCCGTGAATTCAAATCAAAGAAACTTTCATATATCAATTTTGTTTTAAGTACTATATACATGGACCATGTGTTTCTTGTGGTTGCCATTTAATTATGGACCAGCCGGTTATTCCTTTTTGTTCTTTTTCCTTTTTTTAAAAAAATAATAGAATATTGCATGTACAAATGTTGTAGCTAGCTAGGACATTGGCATATTAAATTTCTTGTACATGTATATATTGTTTAATAAATGTATATTCAATAAGAAAAAATAATAATAGAAGAGAGTGATCATATTATTTGTGATTTAAGTATGAATTAATTTTAAAAGAAAATTTACGTGCAGGTCATAATTGATTGTCGTTTCTTCTCATTATTTGCCGTTGCGGGATCTTTGCTTGCTTCTGTATTGTGTTTCGTTGAGGTATATATAATTATATAACTTGGCTTTTTTATTTTCTTTTCCAAATTATTCTAGTTCGTAATTCCGCTTTGTTCGATTGTAACTTTGGTCCAATTAATTAAAAAAAAAAAAGAAAAAAGAAAAAGAAAAAGAAACCTTTTTAGCTGAACTATAAAACATGCAAAGTTTTACTTTTGAATTTGCAGGGATGCCTTGTGGTTCTAAAGTCCGACATCCGCTCTTTCCATGCATTGTCACATAAGGCAGATCAAGGACATGTGATGCAGCTACTAATTGAAGCCATAGGTAATTCAAAACTTTTCTACATTCATCAAAACAAATGGATCCCTTTCTAGAAAATCTTTTACAATTCTTTATTACAATATCTATATAAGAGCTTTTAGAAATTAAATTATACACCAAAGTTTACTTTTAAGTATATTCAAGTTTTAAACTTAAAGCGGTTGAAGACATATATAGCCTAACATATTCCACATCCCATGGCGAAGCTTGAAACTTTTATCTTGGGAATAATGAAAACTAGAAACAGTAATGATATAGACAAAGTTATATATTTCAATTATTGAGTGATAGTAAAGTTATAGTTTTTCTTACAAAATTGGAGCACAACATGTTTTATTATTTAATTCTGGCCTAGGCACAATTTTTTACAAAATAGGGACATAACTTAATTTTTGAAAAACTGTGTCAAAATTAAAATTTGAAAAGTTCTCCCAACATGTTTCATTATTCAATTGGGGCACAGGCACAATTTTCTTACAAAATAAGAGCATAATTTAAATTTTTGAAAAACTGTGTAAAAATTAAAATTTGAAAAGTTCTCACTCAATTCAATGTGACTTTGCCACTATGCAGTGGCCAAAAAAAGAAAAAATTCAAAACTTAAAACACTGCATGTAACAAAAAAACCAACTATTGTAGTTACTATATACAACTTTGCAAATTTTAGGGCTCTAAACTTTAACAAGCCTATTTTATTTAAAAGATGATTATAAACATATAGATATTAAATAGATAAACTAAGGTAGAAGACCGAAATAGAGTTTAAAGTATATCTATGTTTAATTTATGTTTCATAAAATTCGCCGCTTTATATTTATGCATCTAATGCATGTTAATGTTGCACACAGATACGTTCCTAATAGGAGCCGCCATGCTTATGTTCGGAGTTGGGCATATACTATGTTTGTTGGGTCAAAGTCTGTGAAAGAAAAAGGCCTTGCTGGCTCAAAGTTGTTCGCTCTATTCCATGTGACGGTACGTTATTTTGAAACATACTTTTCAACTCCATGGGATTTTATCCCACTATTTGTGTCACGTCCTAGAGTACGGGAGGTGACGTGGTAGTTTATTTAAATGAATTAAGTAAATATTTAGTTAAAAATAGGGTTTTAGAAGGAAATTTATAAATAAAAAGGTGATAATTTTAAATCGTTTGAATAGATAAGTTAAAGAAAATAGATGAATCATCATAATAATTAAAAGAATAGAAATAACATTAAAATAATTAGGTATGGGGTGGAACGCGTATGAGTCCCACTGGCCCACATATTGTGCACACAC
>CAMOHE010046159.1:0-18086 GCA_946598075.1 Artocarpus hirsutus
AAAGAACTTTGAACAACATTTAGCATTTTGGTGTGAGAATATGTTACTTTTTATGTGTTTATGATGCCTAAGTATTATTGTGATACTCACCACATGTTTGGAGATTTTTGGAGATTTTTTTTTAGGGGAAATTGGCATTCCATGACGGTTTCTTGAAAAACCGTCGTGGAATCAAAGGCTTCCACTACGGTTTTTTAAGAAACCGTCTTGAAAATTTTAATCTTTCACGACAGTTTTTTGAAAAACCATCATGAAATGCCAATTTTTCACGACGGTTTATCAAAAAACCATCGTGAAAAATTACTACATTACAACCCCTTCCCCCGTCAATTTTTATATTACACGACGATAAAAAACCATCGTAAAAACTTCAGGTCGTACCACGACTGAAGTTTTCACGATGGTTACATGTCAATTTTTATATTACACGACAGTAAAAAACTGTCGTGAAAACTCCGTACCATACCACGACTGAAGTTTTTACGACGGTTTTTTAACCGTCGTGAAATTCACAATTTGTAGTAGTGCATCAAAATGATCTATTCATATTGTAAACTTCACTTAAATGAGCCGAATGCATTTGATTTATGTATTGTCATAATGTGGATTAATATAAAAGTAAAATTATAAATTACTAATTTAACATTTTTCAATGCCAAGAGCCATCCATGAAAGGAGAGAGAAGATGAAGATAAAAATAATAATAATACGACAATTTCTCTTAAATTTCTTGGTATCCGACGAAATTACTTGTTTATTTAGATGAGTGAAATTTGACCGTTGAAGGCCTTTAAATTATAATATAGGCTAATTTTCTAAAATACCATTTTTATGACACAACTTAACATGTAATGTGAATGATATTATGGCATAAACTTTTGTAAGTATGACATAAATAAACTTAACTTTTAAAAGTGTGGCATAACATGTAATTTTCTCTATAATATATGCAAGTTATCATTAGTCTCTAATATATTTTTAAAAAATGAAAATTACTAAAGAATATAGTTACATTACGTTCAATTATGACTAGCAATAGTGATTAGAAGCATAGCTTAGCTATAACACCATACATGAGTCCACAACAAATCCATCAACTTTTAGTAAAAAAAAAAAAAACTATGACTAGTATTAATAGGAAATACTCATTAGCGCTATAATGAATATTGAATAAAAGGAACCATTATCTCGTGAAAAGTACTCTACTGAATCGAGGATTCAAGGATGAATGAAAAATCAAGATCTACTGTCTCATTTTTATGACCTTTTGGTTATATGCCTAATTAAATTTTGACACGTAGATGAATTGTTTAATTACTTTAATATTTAGGTCCTATTTATGTGTTTAGGTTATTGAATTTAACTAATGTGTTGAACAAACAATAGAGGAAATAGGTAAGGGGATAGGAAAATAAGACAATAGTTTTAGATTCATGAACGAGGAACATTATTGTTTGCATTGAGCATTCAACTTTCTTATGGTGATCTACACAAGAACTAGTTTTTAGTTTAGTGGCCATATATCGCTAATATATATTTAACAAGATGATGTGTTAAACTAGACTAAAATTATCTTTTAAAAACTAAAAATAAAAACTGACTCCAAGTTTTATAGGTCATTTGATACGTAAGTTCAAACTATTTGAGGTAGTTCAAACCATAAAAGTAGTTTAAACTAGCGTTTGATGGAGTTATAACTAAGGTCAGTTTAAATCATGAAGTAAGTTTTATAACGACCTAAGCCCTCAAAATCCAAACTTTGTCCGCTTCAAGTTCACATGATTTGAACCATTTTCTACCTTAATAATCATTCACATTCTTGTTTTTTTTTTTCCATTTTCTAAGCACTAGTTCTTGTTTTAAACTTGATGTACTGTTTTATTCTTGTTTTAAACTTTTACATTCTAAACACCAGTTTAAAATCATAGTTTAAACCATAAAGTTCTAAATTATGCTATTTCAAACTCATGCACCAAATAAACTATTAATATTTCTAAACGTGCTAATTGAGTAAACGATTATTAACCAAATTATCATCTATGATAGGCCCTAATTTTAGGACTCTTCTTTCCTCTTCTCATCTTTATCCTTTTTTATTAATATTTTTTTCTCAGAAAAACTGGAAATTTCGTTAAACAAGATCCTTTGGATCATGGATATCACAAAGAGTGGAATGTCCCAAAGACCAATACTATGAGACATTGAGGATAACCTAGCCAACTTACAAAAAATGTCAGTTGCAACATTAGTAGATCTAGGCCACAAAACACTACTGATAGGGTGTTTGCAAATTATAGTTGGAACCACTGATTAGAACCAATTTTTGTTAAAAATACTGTAGCATATGAAAACTTTACACTGAACTTTTTTGTTTTTTATTGTAGCTGCTGAAAGCTTTACACTTTTTGTTGGTTGGAACCAATTGGTGTAATCGAGAACCAAACATCTTATGAAATGTTATTACAAACGTTAACAAACTCCAATAACTTAGAAAAGAAGATCGGCAAGCAACAAATGGGGAAAATCTTTTCCAATAGCTATAGGATCAACCATAATTTTGCAATTTAACTAAACAATGGCATTAGACCATGCATTAGCATGAAACAGATGGAGTCCCAACATTAGCTCTCATAGTTCCCCTTCAAGAGTAGATAAAACTGAGCAATGATGAACAAAAGCAGAAACAACTGATGGAAAACAAGTACGCAGCAGATTTCAAAAAATTTTTAGTTAAATGATTTTTTCAAAAACAAGTTAGATATACTATGTATATAAGTTAATAAAAGTTCTTTCATACCTCTAAGTAGACTGTTAAACTATAGGAATTGCAACAAGAGAAATCTATCTCAAGAACCTCAACCAACCGGTCTTCCTTACTGTTCTCTTTCCAAGATCGATTCGTAGGTGGTTGCACGTTTTTCAATTTTGCTTCAGGTAACCTCTCTTTCTAACCACTTGAGAAAACCAAAAGCTAAGGTTTTAGATATTAAACAATAGCTCTATAGGAGTTTCAGAGTCTTGCCAACAAAATACTCTTCTTTAAATATCTCAAGTGATCTACGAAATAATAAAAAATTGTTCTCTTTATATAGAGGTTGGATTGGGGCTAGTTCTTATCAAATTTGGCCTCAAAATTTGAATCACTCAAAATTCAAACTTAAAACGTGTTCATGCATTTTGCTGAAAGAATAAGTGCGGCTGACCGTGCCTATGTATAGTGGTCAATCACAATGTCATGGCTGAGTTGGCAAACGTGTTTTCGTACTTCTTAGACTTATTCACCCTATTTGAATTGATTAGATAAATCTTATCTTATTTGACTTTGTTATCCTTTATAGAGCCTTAATTTTAATTCAAATATCTAATAGAGAAATTATCTGATTAAAACATTCATATATAGATAATCCCATACAAATAAAATCTATTTTAAATAATTTAACATGTTTATCTTAAATTAATTCGTAAAATTAATTCAACCAATAAACCAATATGAATTATTAAATCCAATCTATCGAATTGTAGCCAATCTAATAAATAACATAAGTTACCAATCAATAGGAAAAACATGTTGTATTGTTACAGGAAATACTATGAGCTAGCAAAGAAGATCTAATTAACATATATAGATCAAGCTCCTATAATTATAAAATAGCATATCTCTTATATGTATATTTTATGATTATCAACTCTGAAGTTATTCCACTAAAAGCTTTGAGTTGTACTCGTGAACCACATAAAATTACGAAACTCCAATTAGTTAATTATCCATTACATATCATAACATGTAACATCCCTATAGGATATTCATAATCAACTTAAAGATAAATTCCATTTTTCCTTTCCAATTATTTTTATCTTATGTTCAATTATCTCACGATTGGAATGCTTGCTATTTATAACCAATAACAAATAGTATACCATTCGGTTTTTTATATGTATTCAAATAGTTGAGCGCTTTAGTTTCTAATTACGAGATAATATCTATAAGAGAATATTATTAATTCTACAAAAAAGCTATGGATTCTATATCTATGAATAATGAGTCTACATCAATCTAGAGTCATGTCTCCAATATAACGATATGTGTACCTTTATACAATTCAGAAGTCACCCTTTAGTACATAAAAAGACACAAGTCAAGAATACGAACCTATTAATTGATTTTAAGATTAAAATGCAACATATATGATTGTCTATAGTAAATTGATTTAAATAAATAGAATGATAAATCAAATCAATTCATCTTTAGTCATGATCCAATATATCATCACCTATGACAATATACCAATGTTTATACTCGTGAAGTTGAACTCCAACGACCAAGACAAGTTATCTCCCTTTAGAGATGTAGACAACATAATAATCTTAACATGAACAAAGTGCCCAACTTTATTCCCTCAAGTACGGACCTTATCATTTAAAATATCACCTTTAAGATTCATGTCTTCTGCATAATGTGTCCATCATATGCACGAACTTAAAGGTTTAGACTAATAGTCTCATCATTTATTCGCTTATCATACATTCAACATAAATAAACATAAAGATGATAACATTTGATATATGAAAAAAATAATAAATTCTTTATGGATTAGATATCTCCAAAAACTATTACATCATTTAATCTTTAGGGTACCTAGTCTAATAACAACTGTCTCCGCATGATCTCTAGCAAAAGCAGCCGGTCCCTCCATCCCATTAGGAATACAGAGACATCGATGTTCACAGATGTCTGATTGATAGGAGTAAATTATATTGTTGTCCTTTAAACTATTCACTTTTTGCATAATGCACTATGAACTTTTAATCTTGATATAATATATCTTAAACTTTGAAATCATTAACAACTGAGGTCCAATTGCTACTTTTAATTTTTGTTAAGTACTCTTTTTCACTTGTTGAGCTTTAATTTTTTTAAATGACTAACTCTACCCTTAAGAAAACTCACATGCAAATTTTGTAACCAAAATTGTCCATTCTTTTTAACGTTTGTTTGCTATTGGACATCAGTTGCCAATGATTTCAAAATTCAGGGTATATTTTGCCAAGATTGAGAGTTCAAGGTGCATTATGCAAAAACTGAATAGTTTGATATGCAACAATACAATTTACTCTAGAAGGTGGCGTCCAACACTCGACTAAGCTAAGAAGATAGTTGGGAGTATCCATAGATTGTTACAATTCATTCTACCAAATATGAAGATTAGATTTCTTTCCCCATTAGGACTCTCTCTCTCTCTCTCACTCTCTTTCTTATTTTGTAGTTTTAGAATTTTTATACTAAATAATATATATCTACTTAGATCATCTCAAATACAAATATCAACGTTGTATTGCCACCAAAAAGCGTAAAAATAATAGATTTATTGTATTATGTATTTTGTGCTCTAATACATAATACTATTTCAAATGATATATTTATCTTTATCATAATATGAAACCTAGAAACTTATAAAAAAAACTTTTAAAATTAAAATAATTATAAGTGGGAATGTTATAATTATTAAAGAAAAAAGTCAATCTATTAACAATAGGAATCAGATGCTAGGTTTGCTATGTGCTAAACTTGGTGGTAAATCTCTTATCAAGCTTCCAAGTTTAGCATTAACAAATTTAGCATTAAAAAAACCTAGCGTTGAATAGTTTTATATATATATATATATATATATATATATATATTCAAATGCAAAATTTACCATTGATACATCATCTTAGTATTGCATCGAAATGCTTTTAGATCTCATTTTATAAAGGGGATGAGGTTAGTAAAACTCAAATGAATATAATAAGAAAAGCCTATATTTCGAATTGCATCAATTAGAAGAGCTTATATTGGGATTGTTATCATTTTGTACTCTATGTTTTAGAGAAATATCACATCAGTGCTTACTATTCGAAAAATATCAATACAATACTCTAGATAATTTTCAAAAAAATCATTTTGGTACCTTAAGTTTATGTTTTATGATTCAAAATTTTCAGCTTACCTTTTCATTAATGAACCTTAAATTATTTAGTCAAACCTAAAGAAGAAAATAATACAAAGAATACCAAAATAACAAGTAAACCACAATGAGTTTTCTTTAATCTTTTGTTCTGATTTTTTATTATAACCTTACAAAACTAATTTGGGTTCATTAATAAAAGAGTAAGTAGGAAATTTCATGTCTTATATAAAACATGAATTCATAATATCAAAATAATATTTTTGAAAACTATAGGGTATCGTCTTGATATTTTTTAAACAAGAGGATATCAATATAATGTCATCTTAAAACACAGGATACCAAAATAATAAAACCCCGCCTACATTGAGAGCATATAGCATTGTAGAATACATGAAGATAATATTAGTTGTCAAGCTTTATTTTATCTCATTTGTAGAGCTACATGCATGCCACTCAAAAAAGTATTGAAAAGGAAAAGGATATTTTCCTTTTTATACCTCATATTTTACACTTATTTTCTTAAAAGGGATAGGGAATAAGAAGGATAGTAAGAGTTTAAGGGATGAAAAGTGGGAAAGAAGAACTAGATTGTAGTAAATCTTTATATTGTTTGATAGGATGGAGGAAGAGTTGAGATGATAGATGATAGTTATTTGTCAAATTACTATATTATTCGTTTATTACTATTTGTTAATTATTTATTTAGTTGGTAAAATAATCTCTTTAAAACTTAAAGTGAAGGATTACTTACATCCTCCAATTAATGGAAGGATCTAATTTAGTGGGCCACAAGGGAGACCACATCCCTCCACCTTTCCTTTCCTTCCTCCTTTCCCTCTAGCTTTCTCCCTACACTATGGATGAACAAAAGATCTGATAATCCGACGAATCGAATTTGACCCACCTAATGAAATTAGACATAATCCGAATCCAAATAAAAATTTTCATTAACCCACCTAATCTGATTTTTCGTTGGGTGGGTTTGGATTAAGTTTTTTCATGATTCGAGATAATCCGAATTCACCCAATATAAAATATGTATATAATATTTATTTTGTAAATTCAATATAATATTATGCTGAAAAAAACTTTTATTTATAGCAACATAGTTTATAAAGACTTCTTCTCTTTGGTTTCAGACTTTTATTTTTTACTCTTTACTTTTTAGTAGACACTACACACTAAACTACATAATCTCTTTAAAAAATAAAAAATAATAAAAGAGACTTTGATGATTGAGGCTTTGATTTGTTCAAAGAATTGTTAATATTTGAGGAGGAGGAGCCTATAGAGCTTAAAGAATACATGGATAAAGTGCAAGCCTTGGACGAATCTAAAAAAGTTGCTCCAGGTAATGCATTTATCATATCTTGTTTCATAAGATATTTTACACTAATTATTTGAAAAGTTATTATGTTTTATACTACGTGATAGATCTTGCATTACAAATATAAAGAATGTTTGAGTGGAGATTCTAGGAGTTAGAGATTGGCAATTATGAAACATGTTAGTTGTGGGTGATGTTTACTGACTAAAAAAATAATTGTTTTTCTTTGCTTTTATTATGCTTTGTTTGTTAAGTATGACTTATGTATTTGAGTCTTATTAGACATCCAATATGTGATAATTTTTAGTTTTTTTTCATTATGCATTTCTTATCTTTGTAAATTATTCATTTGATTTTTTTTTTTTATAATGCTCAATCCGATAACCCATTTAATCCACCATAACTTTAATTGAGTGGGTTACTTTTAAAGTTTCGATTTATTGGGTAGATTAGATTTAAAATTAACTCACCTAAACTTTAATTGGGTGGGTTAAAAATTCTTAAAATCTATCCAACCTACCTAATGTTTATTCCTACCTTGGACCCTTCTCCCTCCCTCCATCTCTTCCTCCTACCAAATATAGTGTTAGGTTTTATTCAAAAATCTATACTCTCAATTATTGATTTTATCAATTATATACCTTCTATTAGATTCAACACACAGATTTGTATTTTATCTAGATCAATAATTGATTTTTACCTTTAAAATGATCAAATTATCCTCAAGTTTAAAGTAAAACACTAAAACTTTCAAAAATAAAAGAAAAACAAAAAATACACAAAATTATTTTGACGCCAAAACTCTAAATTTAAAGTTTTATTAAGTTTTCAAAGTTTTTTCATTATTTTTCTATTTGAGGGCATTGTGGACAATTTTTTAGGACAAAATTGAACATTAACCTCAAAAAGATATCTATATATTAAATCTAATCCGAAAGTATACATTTGATGAAATAAAAAACCAAAAGTATAATATTTAAATAAATCTACAACACAAGGTATATAAAAGTAAATAATAAAAAAAATCCTTATTCTTTAATATAAATAATTGTTTGACTATTTTATTTACTAAAAAGAATCATTTATTAAATCGATTTTGCTATTTTACACTATCTAGAATTGTAACATTTGTTTCAGTTGAGTGAAATTTTCGCCTCTGTTATAAAATATTTATATATCACACCTCACATGGCCTAACAATGTAACAAATCCAATTATCAGGAAAATCTCATTTCATTTTTTCCAATTGCTGTACAAATCCCAGTTATCAATGGCTAATGCATACAACACGATCGACTGCCAAAAATCTAACTTACAAACTCAGCCACACAAGTTTCAAGGATTTAAATGAAAAGGAAAAGGATGAAACTAATCCCTGAAATGCAATTAGCACAATACATTAGGTTACAGAAGGATGCTTAGCTTAAATCAGAGTGTATCTAACCAGGAATCAAAGTCATCTAATGCTTTGGACTTTGTTCCGGTTTTAGGGGAAGAAGATTGAACAAAATGGTCAGCCCTTCCTCCCTGCGGCTGAAATAGACTGTTTTGGCTTGTAAAATTGGATGTCTCCGTAAGTAAGGCATCGAGATTATCATCTAGGTTCGCAGTGCTTAATATCGACGAATCTGGATCCTTTTTTGGAAGTTGAAACAGAGCCACAGACGCTTCTTTGTGAATGGGAAGAGTGTCGATCGAACTCAAGCCAGAGGAACCCAAACTCTTTTTCTCACTAAATGAGTCAAGAAGCATGTCCAATTCTGCTTCTGCAGCTACAGCCTCAAACTCAGGGTTTTTCTTTTCCGGGTCTGCAAAGGAATCCACAGAGGATTGCGCTACAGAATGTGGTCCATTGCTTTGATGATCGTATCGGGAAGCTCTGGGTACATCAGAGACAACCTGAACCCCTGAACGAGACCCTTGGATGGACAGAGAAGGGTCTACATAATCACCACCTGGGGAGGGGGATGATGAAACCTCACTAAAGGTTAATTCTTTGGATAGTTCCTGGTCAACTTCAATATCATTTGTCGCTGGCATTTGGGAACATTCCTGACTGCTGCATGTCTCGGATACCTCTCCACGCTGTTTAAGGAACAAGTTACCCACGGCACTAGCACACAACTCTAATGTGAACTATAAAGTACATAACTGAACTCCAAAAATATTGAATTTCTTAACATATTAGCAAAGAACGGGAATATAGAAACAGAAAAAGATAGGTTTCTCCAAAGTAGCAACTAGCAAGCTTTTTACAATAAGGATGTGTGCAAATTTGTTCAAAAACACCAAGGCACATTATGATGTCGAGGAGCATCTGCAAGATATCTTAAAAAATGAAACATACCAATTCTGGTGGTAAGAGATCTGGTTCGATGAAAAGCCTCTCCGCTAAGTCAATCTTTTCAAGTTGCTCTGCAAGAGCGTGCAAATTCAAGGATAGAAATGCTGCCTGAATAGAGAGCACATTTATTGTATTAAAATCCCAAAGCATGAAATTAACAATGCAACCGCATTAAGTACAATAAACAAGTAATGTGTGTGTGTGTGTGTGTGTGTGTAAGGGATAAAAGCTTGCAGAGCCCCACGTCAAGCAAACATACAAGATACCTCTCACACGCTGGTGCACAATGTATTGTAGTTCCATTTAGGAAAAGCAATATGACGGGATGAGTGAAAAAACAATTACATACAAGATATTCACTACCTCAGGATGCCCAGAAGACTTATCCTCCACAATAAAATTATCATCTCCAGCCAATGCCAGGATGCCCTCTCCCTTGACTGAAAGCATAGAACCAACTGCTTGGCTGAACTCACCTGTCAAATCATGCACGAAAAATTCACATCTAGCATTTCAACAGAACAATATAAATCATTTATTTGAATTAATCTTGGTTGTCAGAATGCAAGCCATTTCCTGCGATTATGCTAAATCCTTGAAACTATTCAGTACGTTCTTACTCAAGTTACATAATTATTACTGTTCTAGCGAAAACCTAAATAGCCAAAACTTTGCATACCTTTTAAAGTAAAATAACTGTCAAAGAAACCTCTTAATCTATGTGATCAGTTTACCCTGATCATCCTAATATCTTTCAAGTACATTCTTTTTAGCAAGTCCGATAGATGAGACACTTTCACAGAAAAAAGAAAATAATGGATACTTCAACTAGCTGGCTAGAAGGTGACGAATCTCAGAAATTAGTGTGCCCAGGATAAGAAAACAGACGAAATGGCATGGACACGGAAATTTATACAGGTGACTAACTGATCAAGATAAAGTTAGTAACTAGTATAATTCGCCAATTTTACCCATCATATAACATAAATAAGTTAAAAATTCAAGTGTCACAAATAGGAAAACAACATACCAGTCAGAACATCATCCACAGAAAGAAAGGAATCCAGATAAATATGTGATTGAGACTGTGCATCAGCAATTAGGTGTCGATAGTCTGCGCCTTTACTTTTAGGCAAAACAACATCCCGGTTTTGATTTTGATTTCCACCACCGGATGGGTCTTCTGAGCCAGAATCGTTTTCTTCCTCATAGCGATCCCAATTGGAAGGCAATGCTGGTTTACCCCGAGATTGGAAGGGCCTCTCTTTAACTTGTTTTCCAGATGGTTTCTTTGTGCCTCCAGGTTCATTTTCAGTAGCACCACCTGATGGGCCTTTTGGCTTTTGATTTGGATGGTGTCTTCTACTATGCTGCAGAGAATGTGATCTCTTGGATTTGGCCAAAGCCTTTGCATCCATCACAATCTAAGTTCTTTAAGCTTCACCGACAAACTGCTATTAGAGTGTTGACTAATCAATTCTTTGCTACATATGGTAATTTATGTTATTTCCCAAAACATTTAACACTTAACTATAAGGAGAAAAATCTTTTGCGTTGAGGTGAAGACAAAATTTTCCTAACATTGTACAACGGATTAAAGTTTCTCCATTACCCAAGACACCTTTTAGTCAAAATTCTGATAATTACTTGGGTCATATTGTTTTTAAGTAAATTAGAACACAAACGAAAACCCTAACATTCGAATTTCGGTTACTAAAAAAATCTCAATCGCAAGATATCTCCAATGAACGAGTTATTACCATAAGGCAACGAAATCAGACATACTGAAACATAATATTCCCAATATCCAATCCATACTTATCGTGCTAATCAAATATATAGCTATTTATTTTATCCACTTTTGTCATGTATGTAAACAAGTAATGCACAACTAACAAACAAGCACTCCTAAACTTTTCAGCTTCACTAATCAGCACTTAAACAAACAATTTTCTGTACAGTTTGTACACTCCTTCACCTCCAAATTAAATTAAAAACCTAAAAAAAATTAAATTTTTTTGAAGAATCGTTGACGAATGTAGAAAAGCACACAACCTACTTCCCAAACCCAATTCCTAACAACCAATTATAATCCAAATCCTAACTCCCAACGACAGAATCTGGCCCATAGGAGATTTCTTCTTCTTCTCCAAACAAATCAGCACCACGACGACAAAATCAAAACAAAGTCTGATTGATTGAAAAAAAAAATCAAAAATCAGAAATAATTGTGTAAGAGAGAGAGAGAGGAGTACCTTGAAGATCACAACAGTGAGCTACGTACAGTGAGATAAGAGATGAGAAAGGTCAGATGGGAGTGAGACAGCGCGAAAATTTCTCTCTCGGGACCAAAACGGAGAGAAAGGATGAAAGATAAATACGAAAAGGAAGAACCTGTACCTCAAAACTAAAACCAAGCTCGACTAAAGGTTTGGCAATTTGGACCGGACCGCGTCTCTCTATTCGGCGCGGCCAACATCATGGTTATAAAAGGTTAACGAGGCATAAAGCATTTTTTAGTTGTAAAATTAAAATATTTTTATAGTTTATAAATATTTTTTATGTGTCTTAATATGTATGTATAAAAATATTAATAACCATAATAATAATATTGTTAGTATTTAAAATTTCAAACGGATTATGATATCATTATATTTAAAAAAAATTTCTAAAATTAAGGTGTTTGTTGTAACGACCTACTTACGTGGCCGTTACTTAACTTGAATATAATCATAATCTCAATATACTTTAACATAAAGTATTAAAAATTATGAAATAAAAATTTCCCTCTCAAATACATTGCAAACCCTTAAAAATATATTTTAAAAATAACTTGTATAATATTTGCAAACATATTGCAAGTCATAACTTGTTCTCTTTAAATCTTATTGCATAACAAATACAACTTAAAAGTTATAACTTAAACTGTAAAATAATAATCATCATATTGCAAGTCATAATAATCATTACGATTTAACGTAATCATAATTCGTGAAAACTTAACCTTTGCATGCCTCATAATATTAATCTCTTAAAACATATAATAATAAAATATCTTTAAAACTTTTCTTGTAAACATAAAGATAATTGTTCAAGAATTACTTCCTTTAAAATATTCCTTAAAACATACTTAAAAACTGTTGCAACTATTGTTGCATTTCAAGTTAAGACCTCGCTCAACCAATGCCTTTAAAACCCTTTTTAAATCGTTTCTTAAAATTTAATAAGAAAAATTTGCTGAAATATAGCTTAAAACTTAACTCTACAATTGGATAAACGTTTCGTAAAATATAACTTAAACTTTAAACACATTTCTTAACTTCGACTTTCTTGAACTTTGAAAGTACTATATCAAATAATGGAAAAATAACCCTTTCTTTCGGCAACGGAAACATATTATAATGGTTTTCATACCCATCTCCACCATTTGTCCACCGCTTACCACCACCCAACAAATGTTGTTGATAGGTTTTCTTACCTACATCATGAATCTAATTAAATGAGCTTTCACTCAATAAGTAGGGAATTAGTCTCGCAAAACATAATTAAGAAACATTTTAATAAAAATATGCATGAACATTTTATGTTGTCTTATCAACTTGCTTTATGCTCAATCATTTAAACTATAACTTGTCTTGTTACTTAACTTTCCTTTCCTTGTAAACTTTAGTATTCGTACCAACATCATTAATCATGAGATCATAAACATGATGCTTCCCTTGTGGAAGACTTAAGGTGCTTCCTTTGCGAAAGACTTGAGACCATCAAACACTGAGGTTATAATTTTAACTTTACTTAAACACCTCATGACAAGGAGGTTGGTACGAACGTTTCTTATCACTTTCACTTGCCTTATTATGTGTATACTGTAACAACCTGAAATTTTAATGCACTGAAAATGGATTAAATTGAGGCAAAAAACATGATTTAAGGAAAAATACTATATAATAAAATAAAAATTATACGGTATTGGAGTAATACAGTGCAAGAAAAATACACTGATGAAATTATGCAGTATAAAAATTACACTGCAAAAGCAATGCAGTGTAAGAATTAGACTATTGTAAAGTCACACAGTATAGAATTAGACTGTGTAAAAAGTGTAGATTACACTTTTTTATATAAAAGAAAAAAGAGAAAAAAAAAAGAAAGGAAAATTTGAGATAAACTTAAATTTTCTCTCTCCTTATTTTCTCTCTCCTCACAAAAGTGAATTTGAGATTTTGAGCTCCTTTTTCGACACCTCCCACACCATTGGAAAGATCTCGACGAGCTGAGCTCAACGGTATACCGAGCAGCCCGAAAGGACGCCGGAGGAGGGCTCACGAGCCGCCCAAAGTAGCAATAAGACCCAAAATTTCCCGAGCTGATATCTTCGTCGTCTGACCACCAATCGAGGTGATTTTGGTCTCTATAGACTCAAGGTGATGAGAGGAACAAGATGGTACCAAGTTTCTAACTCAATTTCAGTTGGAAGGGCTTCGACGGAGCCGCCCTAGCTCCGCCGTGGGAACCGCCGTTCCCAGCGGCGATGAGGCACACCGCTAGTGCTAAAAGCTTCAGAGTGGGACAGCCATCAAAAGCCCTAGCCCAATTGCTCGATCCAACCGCCGACAGCCGAAGAACGACGAGGGCTGATGTCGCGCCGCCGTGAGGAGTTCAAACTCTGCCATTCTGCCGCCATTGAGTCAAATTGATGACTCGGTTACATTCAGATGAGGACGAGGGAAGTTTCCCCTCCCTCAATTTTGAGCAACCACCACGGGAGGGCGGAGAACGGCCTCTGCCTTGGAGCGCCACCGTGGTAGAGGTGGGATCGCTGTTCCAGGCGGTGTCGAGCAACCCCACTATGGGGGAATTGCTCAAAGGGTCATGGGGAACGTTTCCACCAACTCAATTTCACGGTACCATCGCCAGAAAACCAAGATCGGTGTGGTGTTTTTCCACCATCGACGGCAGCCTCGATTTTCATGGTTAGAGGTTGAATTTCATGAAATTGACCCCACCAATGGACTCAGGAGGGTCAATTTAGGGGGGTAGGCTCAAGCCCAGCTGCCAACGGAGCCACGTGGCGGTCAACCGCCAACCAAGGCCCGTTTTATGATTTTGCGATCCAGACCTCCGATTGATGATCCGAGACCGCCACCCAACTCATTTTAATGCTCTAAATGCAACGGTGTCCTCCGTTCAAGCTAATTCCACTCCGATGAAAATCATTTGGTACCGACTGCATGCAGATCGAGGTGATTCAAACAACAGTATCGGAATCTAGAAGGAAATGTTCAAGAATGTATGATCTCCAAGAAGCACTCCTAGCCATTTATGGTAGCTCAAGGAGCACTACAGAGGATGCTTCATATACTGTGGATACAGCGAGGTACAACCGGACCCGCGTAGCTCGAAGTCCAAGTAAGTAGCAATCTCATATATAGTATGAACTGTATTATAATGCGTTGTGATAGATGCTCAGTTTTAAGGATTTAAAGTTCAGTTAAGGAAAGAATGAAGGAAAATGAGACTAAGGGCAAAATGGTCATTTTTCACGGACCCAAAACGCCCGATGTCAGAAAACGTTTCTTAGTGAGAATTTTTCCATATTATGTATCTAAGAGAATGTTAAAGTTAAGTTATGAGTTTGTTAAGTCACGAAATGGACGAAAAACCCGTCAATGGCAAAATCGTCATTTTTACAAAAATGGCTAGAACGGAGCCGGACACTCTGATTTAACATAACATCATTAGATGAAAAATGTTCCATAATATGTTGAGTAACGTAACCGCCAGTGAGATGGGAAGTTATATAAAGGGAATGCATGGTTAATGCATATGTTTTATTATCAATCAAGTGGATTGATAAATAGAAAGATTATTAATGAGTCGGCTGTCGTATGATCAGGGCACAGGAGCCGACCAACGAAAGGAAAAGGAACGAGAAGGGAATAAGAAAGGAATGAAATAGGAAAGGAATAGTGAACGTTAGAGTATAGTATGGGTAAGTTCAGATCTCACCTACAGCATGAAGTAAATAGTTTTCAAATGCTTATTTATATGATTGCAAATATGTTTGCAATGGTTATACATATTGTTTCTAAAAGCATGTTTGCGTTAATTATGCAAAAAGTTTTAGAGTATAGATCAAGTTTGCAATATATTTGCAACGATTATGTTTAAAAGTATAATTGCATTTAATATGCATAAAGTTTAAAAAGTCCAAGTTATGCTTTGTAAAGTATTTAAAGCATGTTTTGCATTTTAACAATGCATAATGTTTCATAGTTCAAGTTATAAGCTTGATGATGCATTTGTCATGCATTAAGTTAAGTTTTGATATAAAAGTTATGATTTGCAAAATGTGATTGCATTACATGTTGCATATGCAATGCAATAAATGTTAGAGTATATGTTATGATTTGCAAAAGGTTGTTGCATTTCATGATGCATTTGATATGTAATACGTTGCATTCGTTATGCAATAGATTTCACGGTATAAGTTATGAATTGCAAGTGTTTGCATATGATGTGACTGCATCTGACATGCTCACAAAAGATAATAAAAAGGTAAAGTAAGGATAAAAAGGAAAGTGTCGTATCAGCCTCTGTGTTATGAGGTAATGAACATAAAGTTAAAGTTAACCTCTAAGATATAAGGTATATGACCACGTGATCGATGGTCTCAAGTCTTCCGCAAGGGAAGCATCATGTTAATGATCTCATGATTAATGAGTTGGTGCAAACACTAAAGCAAGGTAAGGAAAGTGAATGAAAGATAAGGAAAAATAAGGACATGAATGGAAAGTTAAAGCAAGATAAGGACAGTTAAGAAATGAAAGTAGTAAGTACAGTAAGAAAAGAGTATTCATAAAATGCTCATAATTGAAAGTTCATAATTGAGCATAAATGGAATCATGCATTTTGATTCTGCTTGAATTCCTTTTTATGAAATATTTATATGTTATGTTATGAAAGACATTTTGATAGAATGTTATGTTAAATGTTTTATGATAAATGTTTATGGAAAACATTTTCATGTTTTTAAGAAAGGTTTATAAACGACGTGTTATGAGACATGCATAAGAAATGCTTTATGAAAAACGTTTACGCAAACGTTTTAGAAATGTGTTATGAAAACATTTATGAAGAACGTTTTAGATATGTTTTATGGAAAATGTTCATGAAATATGTATGAGAAACGTTTTAGAAACGTTTTATGAAAAGTGTTTATGAAGAACATTTATGAAGAATGTTTCAAGAGGAAAGTTTTTATGAGAAAAGTTTTTCAAGTATGTTTAAACGCTTTGTGAGTTTATGTTTGAATTTACTGAGCATAAGCTCATAAGAAGTTTTTTCATGTTGTAGGTAATATATGGGTAACCAGTAAGACCCGTTAGTGGAGCTGAGTGCTGCAGAAGGGCAGATGCGAGATGTGGAAATAGATACCACTACAGTTTGTTTCTGCTACGCAAAGAAAAGGTTTTACACTATGTAATATAGTGTTTTCAAGGTTTTTAAGGAAATAAGAGTTTTTAAGAAGTGTCTTTAAAGGTTTTAAGATACATTGTACTAAATGTATTATACAATTATGAAATGATGTTTTAAGTTATGTTTTAGTAAATGTTTCTTATTCAGTTTTAAGAAACAGTTTGAAATGATTTTAAAGACAAAGGTTGATCGAAGTCTCAACAGGAATGGCGACAAAGGTCGCAACAGTTTTAAATGTTTAAAGAAAATTTTTTTGTAATTCAGTATTTTCTTACTAAGTCAGTAAGATTACTGTTTTATACACAATGTTTATGAAAGTTAAGTGATGGCCGAAAAGGCTGGTCGTCACATATACAGTATGACTTATCACTCCATAACATCACAATTACATAAATCATAAATCAAAAATAGTAAATTGTAAACATACTTAACTTGAGAGTGACTAAACAATATAATTCAAATATTGCATTAATCACACATTGATCATAACATCCTCACATAGCATGTCATGGCATAACATTACATAACACATCATAGCATAAAACAATGTAACAAATCACTAATCATGCATTTTTATAAATCTTAATGAAAACATTTGAACATTTTATTTTAAGACCGTTCATATTGTAGGCGAGATTCCTACTTACTTAACTCCAAGCTAAGCAGGTCTAGTTATATCTTGTTGTATCTATAGTCTACGAAGCATTCTCTACAGTGCTCCTCGAGTGACCATAAATCCCAAAGTCACCGTTGACCAACCCTTGACCGATGTTGACCGACGTTGATCGGACTTCGTTGGTGGCTGGGCTCAAGCCTACCCCTCTTAATTAGACCCTTCTTAGTCCAATGATGGTGTCAATTTTACCTAATTTTGCCTCTAACATAGCAGATCATGCTCCACAACCTTGGCCAAAATGGTGGCTTGAGTGGTAGTGCTCCGGCGGTTTTGGCCTGAAATTGGCTAAGGGCTTTTGTAACCCATCCTCCT
>CAMOHE010046160.1:0-28414 GCA_946598075.1 Artocarpus hirsutus
ATTGGTATATGTGATCATTGATGGGTCTAGTTACGACATATGTAACGAAGGTCGCTTTGGTCCTATATTGATGTGGTTAATGGACAAGATTGTTGAGATGCATAAGGTTTTGATAGCAAAATTCATGAGCTCATAAGGTATAATTCATATTTGTAAAGTTTCATATATAGCCCAAGTGGGAGATTGTTGGATCAAAATCCAAATATGGGCTAATATATTAAATAAATATGAATTAAAGTCTATCAGATAAGGTTGCCCAATTAAAAGTGATCAAATTTGGGCTTTGGGCTTTTAATGCATCATTAAGTGTGGGCCTCCTATGTGTAGAAACCAAAAGGGTAATTACTAATTTTATGATGGGCTAAATTGGTAATTAAGGATAATTGCTAGGGTTTGGCAATTATATAAAGGGGTTGTGGTCCCCAAGTCGGTACGTATATTATTTGTTTGTTCACCATCTACAGAGAAAACACAGAGCATTCTGAAAGGAGGATTTACGTACCAGACTTGGAAGATCCTCAACCAAGAGACTCAAGAATCACATTCAACAATGGATTCAGGTTAGCTTCCGCATCTTATTGATATTCTTGATGATTTGACATGAATGATCTTGAATGATGATAGCTTTCATCACAATTTTGTTCTAACATCAGTGCTTAAAGACTGAGTGTTGGATGGTTCTTTTTTATGTCATCAAATGTGTGAGTTTGTGCATATCAACATAGAACTCAACTTAGAGTGTATGGGATCACATCCTCACGCATTTTTACTGCTACGGGCTAGCACATTTGGTAAGGTAGGTTGATGCGCTTCTCATCAAGAAATAGTACCCAACTGTACAGCAAACATTTTTGGTAGATCTAGGGAACCTAGTTAGTGATCCCGAAGAAGGTATACCAATCGTTTGTCCTCTCATAGTTCATCGATAAAAAAAAAATAATACGCAACACAGTTTAGCCCCATTCGTTAAACAAGAGATATAACATTGACAATTTTCAATTGCATGGGGTGGACGTGGCAGGACTGGGTTATTGTAGGGAAACGGCGCAGAAAGAGGAGGCTCAGAGTTTTAGAATTTTTTTTGGCCCAATTTAAATGTATTTTCTTTTAGCGAATTTCTCAATATAAACGTAGGATTTTAAATATGATAAAAATAAAATGACTAAGGAGCTCAAAACCCGAAGGAGCTTTTCTAGCAAAAACATCTATGAGATCTATCACAAAATTTCTTAGCAGAGATGAAACCTTAAGAAATTTAATTGTAAAACAGTTTGGTAATAGAGTTGGGAGTTATACACTGTAATAAATTTTTTCTTTATACTATAATATATGAAAACTTTATACAGTAACAGTTAAAACTTATTGATAACAGTAGAATTATAAAAGGCTGAGTAGGGGACATTTATGCCCCACCAAACTTTCCTTTTCAAAAAAATAACTTTAAATTTGTGTGATTTCCTGATTTTGCCTGCACTCAATTTGCTTATTCTTTCGTAAGCCCCCACTAAAAATTCATTAATCATCAGATCGGAAATAGACAAACGGAAGAGAAAAAGTTGCTGTACAGGGACAACACTAAAAAAAAAAAAAAAAAGGTAAAAAATCGTGGAATTGTAACCTAGCACGGAAGTGAGACCAAGCGGTGGAGAATGTAGTTCTCGTCTCATTAGGTACATTGGGAAAAAAGCTTCTTTCTTTTCCGTCTTTTCTTGAGATAATTTGATACGAGGCTTTGTTTTGTTGTTTCTTTTAGTTTTGTTGTTTCTTTTAATGGATTTTGTTCTTTTATTACTTTCCTTGGATTGGTCAATCCCTAAAAAACTTAATTAATCAATTTTTACAAGTAGTTGTACCTAGTGTTACTTCTATCAATGGATGGCTCTTTATAAAATTCTCTTTCACGGTATTTGTCTCGCCTTTTCTTTTCTTTTCTTTTTTTTTTTTTATTACAATACATCCATCATTTTTCTTTTTATTACTTTGTTATTGGATCTATTAACTATTATAGTAGAATTGTAGTCTTATGGGACATAAGTGAATAAAATATTTCGAGTGTTATGGGTTTTTGGCTTCTTGAATCTATGGTTTAGTGACAATAGAACAATATGTTGTTTATAATTTGGTAACAATATGTTGTTTATAATTTGGTATTTCTCTAGTGGGAACTAAAAAAAATTACCCGCAAATAATATTTGCCTTTTAGCAGTTAGATTGATAGAAGAAGTGATTTTGATTAGATCTAACAATTTTAAAACCTATATCATCAGTAAGATTTTGGTCAGAACAATCCCCTTATAAGTTTTGTCAAAATTTTTTCTTTAAGAATAATAGATGAATGATAATTTGGTTGTGTGTGTATACATACATACATACATATATATATATATATCTTTCAATGATGTTACAAAGAAACTATTATATAGCGTTTTCAAAGGATAAAACTTCTCATCACCAATTACATTTATGCGTATGTATTTGGTATTTAGGAAAAAAAAAAGAGAGATTTTATTTTTGTAATGAAAAAAATTTTGTGTACACCTCTGTTGAAGTCAAAGGTTAACTCTGTCACTCTCTATTAGTTCATAACTTAAGTTGGTTAAACGAAGTCAAAGACGTTGACGCAAAAGGACGCTAGAAAAGAACCAAATCGATGACTTAAGGGCGAAAACAGAAACACCTTTCTATTAATATCAAAATCGTGCTCCCTAATACATTCCCTTCCTTAGGCTTACATAACCTTGTTGACGATGATGACCTTGTCAATATCATAATAAATAAGTCAAATTATAAGAATTCGCAAAAATAACATCCTAGAAACTAACAACACCATTCTTCCTGCGTCAGATGGCTGTACAAAAAGCAATATTATGTAATAAGGACTTACACATGACAAAGTACAAATCCAACAAAATGTGAGACCAAACACGTAAGAATTAATTTTGAAAATTCTCCTTCGACCATCTCTCTCATAATTTTCTGCCCTCTAATCTTCAAAACATATTATTTGTTTTTTTTAAATAAAAAACACTATTCATGATCAAATCGTTAGGTTTTTGAGAGAGATCGACAAATGACTAGGTCTAGATACATAATTTGTAGGTATTTTGGCAACCCTTTCTTACTAAAATCTAATTTAAAATTAAAAATTGAATTTGTAAGGAACAATTAATACTGCTTATGAAAAAGAAAAGAAAACGCCGTGAGAAATTTAAAAAAATGCCTCTCCCTTTCCCCTCTTTGTTACTGCGTGCCTTGGGGTCTCGCACCAGCGGGTCTTAAAATTAAGCCAACATATGCAATGCCAATGCTATGACGCTGGCGTATACAAATGATAAACTCGTTTAGTTTGATGGAAAATTATCTCATCGGCAAATTCTTCTCTTTCCTCTAATGCTTGTGAAACTGTGAGTCATGTCCTTATACACACTGTGATTAAGCCAAACATGTATGGAGAAAATTGCCCATTCAACGATATTTCAAGAATTTGGTGCAAATAACTTTTGTGCACAATCCATTCTTGAAATGACGAAACCAGTTCCCATCCCGCAACCATATGACCAAGTGACAATCATGACAAACTCAGAGATTTTTCATAACATGGTTAGGCATCAAGCGGCAGTCTAATCAGCCCAAAAGCCACAGCAAGCTTTACGCTGTGGTAGGCTTGAGAACGAAGAGAATTAGTTGGTCCAATATAAAGTCCTGTACCTTCTATCTTAACAGTTATCTCCTCCTACATGCTGTGGAATTCCCGGATTTGAGGGTGATTTGTGTCATCCACAGTGAAGGCATGTACCTTATTATCCACCTATATCCAGCTACAACCGGGATTTTTCTGAATTCCTCTCTTCCTCATGTGTTTTCTCACATCTGCTAAAGCTTTTAGTCTTCCAGAATCCGAATATATGTTAGCTAGAAGGACGTAACATCCAGAGTCTAGCACACCTAACTCAAGCAAATTTCTCACAGCAAATTCGGCCAAGTTTGAGTCGCAACGAGTCCAACAAGCACTGAGCAAGGCGCCCAGATAGCAGCATTTGGTTTGATAGTCATTCCATTAATCAGACTCTTTGCCTCCTCTAGTAATCCTGCTCTGCCCAGCAGATCTACCATAAAATCAAAATGCTCAGATGTTGGGGAAATGTGATAAGATCAGTATCTACTACAGGTCTGAAATGGAGGATGAGTGAAGGCAAGTTTAAGAGTTTAAGAAATTGACTGTTTATAGAATGGAATTTTTATCACAGAGTAATACTATTAATAAGAATTCTAGACTAGGATAGGAAGGTTTTCGAGTGACCTTCTTCACTCCATTTCCTCACTTATTCTTACTAACAGAATTCTCAATCCCTTCCGCCCCTCCCTTACCTCACTTTTATTCTTTTTTTCTAACCACTTACCCAATTCCCCATGCTAACTAACTAACCACCTGCTTGGCTAGCTAATGCTAATGCGTCCATGATCTTCGGAGCGCATTCCCATCACGTGGTCTGCTTCTTTTGACAACTCTTGGGCCACCTCAGCTTCTGCTCTTCCCAGCTCAGCTCTATTGAATTCCTCAGCATATTGATCCATTTCCACCTCAGCTTGCTCACAACCTTTGTTCTCTGCCTCTGCCTTGTTCTCTGCCTCTGTTTTTTTCTTACGTCTCTTTCTTACATAAGTGATTCGGATTGGTGGTCTATTGATTCCATCAAGAACCCTTCCAAATTGTTTTTGAATAAAAAGCTTAGTTAAAGTACTCTGTAGCATGCTTGTTATCTCTACACTACGCTTTAGGATTTTCATTTGTAACTTTCAAACATTTTGATTCAATGGGTTTATCTGGTGCTTATTATGCTCTTCGGTGCAGGTTATCGATGATGAAGTGGATTCACCGGTGGATATGGCCAAAGTGTACATGAGGACACGTCCCTCATGGGCGTACCCTACATTCAAACATGGAGAGTTCGAATCTCCGTCACCGATTGGCACGCATCTTTTCAAAGAAGAAACACCATATTCAATTGGTGGTAATACTTTGTCCTCATCCAAGGTGCCATTACCAAATATTTATGCTCTTGTGTATATTTCTGTTTTCTCTGTTTTATTTCTTTAACAATGTATGCATCTGTTGGGGAGGGGGGTCGATTGGTTTGACTTAGCGTTTGATCTTGAATTGACGGTTGTTTATTGCTTGACTTGGATAGTATTCTCCATGATGATAAATGTGCATGAAAATTGCTGTCAAGAAATTTCTCTTATATTTCTTTACAAAGTCAAACTCTGTCTTTCCTTAGGAAAAAAATTCATAATAACAGAATTTGTAAAGTGGTAAATTCTACGATTATTAGAAATACACATACTTATTAAGCCAGATGCAATACCTATGTTCTCTTTGATATCACTTTGGCTATATATCTAAATTACGTGCTGAAATTTGAATATAGGCAAAAAAAGATACTCCCACCACAGGGTCTTGGAACATCCAGGAGGAAATACAGAAAGTACGAGTGAAAGCAACCGAAGAGATGTTAAGGAATTTACCATCTAACAAAATTGATTGGTCTTCTAGAGCCAGCCCAATTTCTTTACTAGCTAAAAATATAGATGCTAACGTGGGAGAAAAGGTGGATGCTTCTACAAGACCCGTGGATGCATCTTTGCTGATAACAACGGAAATATTTAGTGCTCATGGATTTCATGGTATGTTCTTTTTCTGGTTTGAGGTAAATCTGTGAGCTTGCTCTGGCAACCATTTGTTATCAGTAATAGATTGTGCAGTTGCTCAGTATTACTGTTGATAAAATGGGTTGTAGAAAATCTTAAGACATGGAATCTTCATTTCTGCCTCTTTAGGTACAGAAATTGCTCCAGATGGGTTACAAAATGAAGCTTCATCACTCAATCGAGTTAATATCACTGCCGAGCAAAATGAGGTTCCCACTTTACAGCTATGTTAATTTTTTTTCTTAAAAAAAATATATTGGGACTCTCTATACACTTTATTTATAAGTTAGCGCTCTCAATTTTTTGATATCTATTATAAATTCTGTTTGTAGGATTTGGAAGTGACTAATGTCGTTGATGGAGGAGGTAATCTTTTATTTTCATTGATTAATCGTATTTGCATATTTTTTTTCCCTGAACCTGCATGATAGGATTGTTTCCAAATTAGACTATTTGTTTAGTTGCATGATTGCTCACCAATTTAAGTCAAACTATTAGGTACAAAGGATGGCTTAAAAGGTACGCTGTGCGAAGAACAGAGACTTATGTTATCTCAAGATATTGAGACTCAGACTGCATCGCTCAGGTTCGATTTCTGTCTGTGTGGTAATGTACAACCACATAGCCTTCATAAGCTATCCCCTTTATTTTCTATAAGAGTTTTTGTTCTTACACTTGTATAAGGGGAACCCTATAAAACAATTGCCAAACAGAGCCATCAATTGCAATGTGCTTTTAATGCTATTGGTTTTTGGACCTTTTTGACATGCAAATTATGGGATTTGCTGTATTATGCAATGTACCTCATCTTGTAGAATGGGAAGCCAAAGAGTTTTCATCCAATTCATACCTTTTTTTACGTGAACGTCTGATTCATTCTTGTGAAAGTTAATGAAGAGAAAGCCAGAGATTATCCTAGAAGGGGCCATCTCTCTCTACTTCTATATCTATTAAATGTACAGACCTTGTTGAAGAAATAAGATTGAAAAAATTAGTTCATCCTTATATTCTGAACAACACGAGAAAGATTCTTTCTATGCTTGTTTTTAGGGACGAACATGTTAATATATTTCTTTGGAGAAACTTCCCATGTCTATCCTTTGACTAGACATCATATTTGCTCTAACAGTTTTGAAAGCTCTTTTTAGTTGTCAAGATACGAGGGTGCCTAGGTTGATTCCTTGGTAGCCTTTGCCTTGTGAAGTCCCTAAAATGTGTAAACCAGATATAAAGTCCACGTGAAATGAGCTACACTTTTCGGAGTCAAAATGATTATAGATGAGACGTACTTGGTATGCATTTATAAATCTCGACACCTTTTAGAGGTCACGTAAGGAGATGATTTCTATATTCTGCGACCTCTTTCTAATTTTTCCCCCTTCTTTTCTGTTCTTTTTATGTACTTAGCCTGCATTTATCAATCTTCCCCATATAGATGTGTCTAATCTGATTGATCTTTTTACGTTTTTAGTATGTATAGTTGTATACATGTTTGAAACCAAGACGGTTAGACCTGTTCTGTCAAGCATTTCTGATGCTTGGGGCATATTTGATTTCTTTTATCGCACATCTTTTCTCTAACTTGGTGAGATCTATGTTATATCTGTTGTTGTTTAACCCTTTAAATGTTGTATTGGTTTACAGCGATGGTGGTGTTAATGTTGTTGGTGACCATAAGGACGCTGGTGCAACTGAAAAGCAGCTAAGCCCTATGGCTGAAGGAAGCATACATGGTAATTCTTAAACTTTTGGTTGCATTATTAGGGAAGGGACATGTAACTTGATGTTGTACTTTCCATGCCAGATTTTAAGAGCCTTTTATTGTCTGGATTAGGGATATTCATTCCCGTTGTTTGATTGATGGAAGGCTACTTACTGAAAGGAATAAGCTTAATTTATAGGCTAGGCGTGCCTTCCCTTTGCAATTTTAAATTGTTGAAATATCATCTGGTTTTGACCTTTTGAGCGTGATCTATGTTTCTTGTGTAAATGTATCTATTTCTTTTAGATTCTATTTTAAGGCTCAATTTTATATGACTTGGTCCCTTGGCTAATATATGTGTGTATATAGATATATATATATTTATGTATTTATATTTTAAGGCTTAATCTTATATGATTTGGCTAATACACACACACACACACATATATATTTCTTGTTTTGTCCTCCTGTCTTTTTCTTCTTCTTCTTCTTCTTCTTCTTCATCTTTTCTTTTCTTTTTTTATTTACCCGTTCTTTCTCTTCTGAAATTGTCTCCTTGCATATTTTCATCAAGTAGTAAGTACTTGTCTTCTGAAATGCCGTTTCAGATCCAAGATCTCTTGAGAGCAACTGTACAACATCAAAGGAAGTGGCTGGAAACGGAAGTGCTTATACGCCTAATGGTTTGCTTCCTTCAGGAAACAGGTGAAAGGGCCATTAACATCCAATTTGGTGCGACTTTTTTGAGTTTTAAGTCTTTCCTGAGCTTTTTTTCTCTGTAACAGTCAGTCTGCAGAAGCAGGTTCAGAGCAAGACGCTATGCTAGAAGATGAGGAACATGATCTGGTCGATTCAAGTTATGACAAGATAGCTGTTGGTGTCCTCAAGGATGAGTCCTGCAAACTTTTGAGTGAAGCCTCTGTGGAGGTCCCTTATGTGAGTGATGCCATGAATGAGAATGAGTACATCACAAATGGCTCTCCAATCATTGCGCAACGGTATTCGACGCGGCAGGGCTCAAAACGCAGTGTGGCACCCAACGCCACTGGCGATGCTGAGAAGCAACATGGGAAGAGACCGAGCAGATACAATAGGAAAAAGCAAAGCATTTCCACGCAGTGATGTTTTATTTTGTTAGTCCATTTAGCAGGTATTATTATTGTTTGTTATTTATTCTTGTTTTGAGATCTTTTGCTAGTCATCAATAGTTATTTGGTAGACCCACGCGTGAGATTGAGAGTAGATATTCTGGGAATTGGGAAATGCTTGTCCTGACCATGCACTGTCATGAGTGTTTATGTTTGTCCAGGGGAAAAATGCACGTGTAAATGTTAGTTCAGTTTGGATTGCTACTAATAGAGATTGTGCTTGAAATTAACATATTCCGCTACTGGGAATTTTGATGGTCTCTTTCTGCTTCTTGTTGTGGCTTGACTGATGCTGTTGGTATTGGGTGGATTCTACCGGTACACTGACCACTGAACCGTCCCACAAATGTGAGGCTTATTTTATTTTTTGTGGCCACAAACATAATGTCGAATTAGTTCCTCTCATAAAAAATTACATTTTGTGGCCTGATTATAGGAATGGAATTGAAATATAGCAAGTTTTTGGAAATATTTTATACAGCTTTTGGGCTTAAAAAGCCGTTGCCTCCTCCTAACATGGTCATAAGCGATTTTTGAATGCTGCAATAAGGCATTTTATGAGATGAAATCTGGATGACAATGATGAGTTGTAAATAGGTAGTCTCCACGCAGACGTCTCGGTGAGATGATGTGGACTTGGGTAAAGATGGTTGTTTCCCTTTCCATACCCTCTACTGTAGTCTCCTGTAGGCTGTAGTCTGTATATGGCTTTCTTCCTTTTTTTTTTGGGGAGGCTGGGGGCATGGGCTTTAATAGTCTGTATATGGTCTTGGATTAAAGCATTTTGAGTGTAAATTAAGTTGTATACCACTTTTGAAGTCTAGTCATTTGGTTGTACTACTTCAATGTGAAATACAGGCTTAATGTTTTTGTAAAAGAAAAATGGTACATTTGAGTTCCAAATTTCTGGAAGTAATTTTCTTCCAAGTTGCTGCAAGTCAAGAGGCCAATATAGAACACCACCTGCTGAAGACTGCTTTAAAATGAATGTTGATGCCGCCTTAATTACTGAAAACAACCAATTGGGTGGCGTTATCTTTACTCAAAAATCATGGTGAGAGGGGTTGACAGCGTTATCTTCCCACTTCTAGGGCTGTATCTGCCCGTCAGATTATGAAGCACTCTTCATGATTCTCTGATGCGCTTGAGATGTTGGACTAAATCTCCATCTGATGAGCTTATTTAATCTGGAAAAAAATCATTTTCAAAAGAAAGAATGTTGTAAAGTGGTGAACGAAGTTTCCTCGCTCGTTAGAGGGAGTGAACGGTTGGCTCGAAGACAGAAGAGATGCGCTAGCCACTTGCTTTGTTAGAAAACTAAGCGACTAGTCTATTGTTGAGAGGTAGAGAAGAGGACAGAAAGGCTCAAGAGAGGCGAGCGCTAGTTAGTGTTAGATAGCTTGCTGGACGAGAGCGGATAAATTTCGAATGGAATGAGCCTTTAGTTCGGTTTTGGTGCTCAATCTAGTAATAGTACGGGCAAACACGCAAAGGTTAATTAAGTAGGACTTCACAGGGAAACCCGAGTTTAACTAGAGTAGGGAACTGGGAAGCTTAGTAGTTAAGCAATTAGTAGAAAAAGAATGGGCAAACACTGGAAATTGATCCTATAGGTTCACACTTTTTCATTTGGAGTATGGTATGATTATTCGATTCTTGATTCGAGAGAAATGAGATCTGTTAGTTTAGGATAAAACTAAAGCTGTTGGCTAGGAGGGATAAACCAAAGCCGTTGTCTTGTCGGCTGATGTTGCTGAGCTTTACTCGGCTTTTGAGTAAAACTATTAAATAAATAATGTTTCATAGAAGGAGCTACATTACACATTGTTTGATTCATAAATAACTACAAATTGTATACTATAGTACAAGGAACCATATTTTCGTTTGATATAAAGAACATGATAAAAAAAACTAAATTTTTCTTTTTGTTTGTTAAGTAAAAGAAATACAATATGTTCGATTAATTTACAAACCCGTACAATTTTGCTACTAATTATTGTTTTATGGAATTCAAAGTTTAGTTTAATGGAAAGAAAAAAAATTATATTAAGAAAAAACTATAGCTTAGTATATAAACTAAAAAAAGAAAAATGTTTGAAAAAAAAATTGTAAGTTTATTTGCTAGGTGGATAGAAAGGGAAAAACCAATAATACTATTTAAGTGTGAGAAACTTTTTGGTATTTTAGGAGCCGTATAAGAAGTGAAATAAAAGAGTGGTTGAAAAAAAAAAGGTGTGTGAAAAGTAAAATAGGGGTGTTAATAGAAACACACTTACTTAATTTACTCAACAAAGACAAATAAACAGTGAAATTTTGAGAAATAACCAAAAAAATTAGTTTTGGATTTATGCCAACTATATCAAAATTTTGATTTGATATGAAAAAAGAAATTATCAAACGTTGAAAATATCTTATAAATTCAAATTGTGATGTGTCACCTAATTTTTAGAGCAAAATCTACCCCTTTCTTTACTTTTTTCAATTACGTATTTAATTTAGTGATTTTAAGCTCATATATAATGAATAGATGCGAAGTTAGATATTGTCATTGTATCTAAGAAATAAGACAAAAGTATTTTTCTATATTTTCCAAAGGGATTTAAGGCTCAAATAACACTTTTAAAATAAGTTACTTATATTCTTTTACAAGCAGATAATGGTAGAAAGCAACGTGCGACTTGAAGAACACGATCTGCTATAGATCCTTACATCCAATTTTATATTATATAGGCATGAAAGTGCTTGTGGCTTGATATGTTTGTTCTATTAACTACAACTCTCTCTCTGTCATTCTCTCTCTCTCTCTTGTTTAAGGGAGGTGAATATAAACCATCATATTGTACATACATATTGATTCGTTTTTTGGAGGCAAGAATCTAGGTTTAGCATCAAAAAATATTTTTGATATAGAAATCTAAAGGATCCAATTCAAGCAAGTTTCAAATTCAAAAGTCAAATTTTTTTGGAATTGATAAAAGCTTTTCGCTCAAATCAAAAGCGTATTATATAGGAATCAACCATTCATATGATTCTTTGATAGAAAGAAATCATAAATTTTATGTTGCTACCATTTTGAAACGCTTAAACATCATTGAAGTAACGTCTAAATCCAAAAATTCAAGGCAAAGATAAAGGATCCTAAAATAAGGAAATACCATTTTCAATTGTCTCAACAACTAGATTAAGATAAAGAATCAAAATAAGTTCAAAAAGGGAACAATTTGTTCTTCTTGACTACCTCGATTCAGTTCCAAAGAATTTCCTGCCGCTACCATATCATTCTTACATTTTTTTGACCTCTTTGAGGTTTCATAAAACGATCTTTCTAAGAGATCCGCAATGACCAATCCTCGCATGAATTGCTAAGGATCCAATAAGTCCAACGTCGATTCCTTTGAACATATCTATAGGGCAAATACGTCCATAGTGACTAGGATAGATATCTCATATTCGAAAACTAGCAGTCAGCTATGTCAATCCTCAAGGACCTAGATAACTCGATTTTCTTCCATGAACAATTTGTGTCAATGGATTAGTTCGATCCAAAACTTGAGATAATGGGTTGTAATTTGAAAAAAAATTATAAGTAGTTGTTAATGTAGTGGAAGTAATCAAATTTTGAGGAGATGGTATCAATTTATACCTAATTGCTCCACACATAGTTCCTCTAATCATATTTTCTAAACAAATCAAGGCCAATCTGAATTGATCTTGTAAGAGATTAGCTACAAAACGAATATGTTTATTTTTCAAATGATTCATATCGTCAAGTATACCCATGGGCAGAAGCTAAGTGAAACCCTAAAAGCAAAAGCTAATGTT
Source organism: Artocarpus hirsutus (assembly GCA_946598075.1). Classification (NCBI taxonomy): domain Eukaryota; kingdom Viridiplantae; phylum Streptophyta; class Magnoliopsida; order Rosales; family Moraceae; genus Artocarpus; species Artocarpus hirsutus. The sequence goes on from CAMOHE010046160.1 coordinate 12,382, forward strand.
AAAAAATGCAACCCTTGGCCTGGTTCTCAACTTTTGTTGATGGGTAATAGTTTTTAGAAGCAACTTTTAAAAAACAGGGTTTACTAAATACCCTAAACTGTTGTAGGCGGCTATAAAAGCTAAAAGTAGCCTACAAAAGCAATGGCAAATGGGCCTTCATATAAGTGAAAAATTGAAAAGCAATACCATAGATAAATTTGAGAAATACCACTTTTGTGGTATTGTCTTTCAATGTTATAGCTTTTATTAAAAAGATTGAAATATACTACTTCTATTGAATATAAAGACAATTTTGTTCATATTTTGTTCATAAGTATTTTGTGTTAAGTTTGTGTAAATATGTGTTATCTAAGGGTATTTAGCATTTTGAGCTAGGAGAATTATAAGGATAAAAAAAATAGAGAAAAAAGTGGTAAAATACAATAATAGCAATAGCAATAGTAGTAAAACAAAGTTGTGCACAGTAATACCACCAAATTTATCTGCATCACCACAGATAAGGACGGTCACGGATTGGATTTTACGTATTTAAGATCAATCTATAATCTAAAACAAAACCTTTGGATTAAGAAAATCTTAATCCGTAATCTGATCCATACCTTCAATTAGAAAAATCACAATTACAATCTTAAAGGGTGTTTGGCAAAAGTGGTCTAAACCACTTTCTCAGTTACAAACAGTGTAAAACTCTCACATGCTACGATAACAATACAAAAATCGTTACAATGTAGAACTCTCACATATTATAGTAAAAACAGTTTTAACCACCTTGCCAAACACCTTATGATCCAAAACCTTTAGATTGGATTCTCGGATTCATAGATTAAACTATGACTTTTTAAAATAAGAGTATTGAATGCTAATTTTTTTAATATAAAAAAAACTTAAAATAAATTATTGTTTATTCGTTAACTACAAACTTTAAAGCATCAACTTTAATCATTTTAACATCAATGGAATGGATATGATGAAATTACCGATTCTTATTCATTCATCTAACAACACTTAAAACTTTAAAAGCATCGACTTTAATCATTTTAACTTCAATGGAATGGATCTGATGAAATTACGGATTCTATCAAGACCCCTAACATATAGGTGATTGTTTCCCCTCAAATTGACCCGTATTTGTCATTGGGCTATTTAAATGCAAAGAAAGCCCACAGGGTCTCATCTTCCTCACCAGGCACTGCCCTGGAACCTACCGGGCCACACTTTCTTGATCTTCCCTCCTAAGTGAAACCCTAAAAGCCCAACGAAAAACTCCCCACACATTTTCTTTTGTCAATTAATTTTTTAGTTTTTTTTTTTTTTTTTTCCAGTATCTCTCTCCTCTCTCTCTCTCTTCGAATGAATCGCAGAGAGTGAACAAAAGAAGAGTAGTTCCCGAATCGGCAAAACGCAAACAAAAATGGAGGGGTTTCCTTCTTCGTCACAGATTGCACAGCAAACATGGGAACTGGAGAACAATATCATCCCCATGGACACTCCTCCATCGTCGGCGACGACGAAATCCGGCGGCGGCGGCGGCGGCGACGCCTCCTCCGAGGCGATCTTCTACTACGACGAGGCCGCCCAGGCGAAGTTCCAGCAGGAGAAGCCGTGGTCGAATGACCCTTACTATTTCAAGCGCGTTAAGATCTCGGCCCTCGCGCTCCTGAAGATGGTCGTCCACGCCCGCTCCGGCGGCACCATCGAGGTCATGGGCCTCATGCAGGGGAAGACCGACGGCGACGCCATCATCGTCATGGACGCTTTCGCCTTGCCCGTCGAAGGCACAGAGACTAGGGTTAATGCCCAGGCTGATGCGTACGAGTACATGGTCGATTATTCCCAGACCAACAAGCAGGTTCTTTTCTCTCTTGCTCTATATAATTTTCTGTTTTGATTAATTTTGCCTTTTCAGAGATTTGTTGATGATGGATCAGGCTTTATTAATCTGAGAAAAAACCTAAACCCTAGTTTTTTTTTTTTTGAGAGATTCTAGTGGAACTAGAAGGAACGAATTTTGTGTATTTCTGGGTTTTCGGCAGTCCTGAAGACACTTTCGTACTCTAAGAAAACTTGTAATTTTTCTTTTGGGAGATTGCAATGTAGTCACAATTGTAGGAAGAATTCGGCAAAAAGCCCAAAAAAAAAAAAAATTTGGCAAATGGCCTCCTATTTTTTAAATTAAAAAATGAGTTTTTTCTAAGCATCAAAACTGTCTCAGTTTTTTTCACCAAAAAAAAAAAAAATGACTGTATCGAAGAGAGGAATCTAAATATGGTCTTAAAAAAAAAAAACTGAAACTGTTTTGATGTCTAAAAAGCTAGTTCTGTGATGTCTAAAAAAAAAAAAAAGAAAGGGCCATTGACCCAAAATTTTTTTCTCAAAAATCCCTTTCTCAAAGTACCCCTTCCTTCAAAATTGTAACCTATGATTTAGTGGAAGGAATGAACAGTAATTTTACCCTTAGCTTCTGTCTTTTCATATTTTGTTTTTTAGTTTTCTTGTTGAATAAGTTCTTGGCAGTGAGAGGTTTTGAGGAAGTTTTGCATTGCTGAAGACACTTTCTTACTTAAGAAACCCTAATTTTTCATTTCGGATACCCTTGACTAAGAATTGCAGCTTATTCTCTCTTGGAAATCTGAAGGACTTCTCTCTTTTTTTTCCTTACTACTATAATTGTTGTTTGTTAACTGCATATCATGTCTTATAAGTCCAAAGAAAATTCTGATTTTGTCTCTTCTTGCAAATGTTGTCATCGGGTCTTTGTTTCATTACTGAGTGTTGTCGGTGTAGGCGGGCCGGCTGGAGAATGTGGTTGGATGGTACCATTCTCATCCTGGTTATGGATGCTGGTTGTCGGGTATTGATGTCTCAACACAAATGCTAAACCAGCAATTTCAGGAGCCTTTTTTAGCTGTTGTCATTGATCCCACGAGGACTGTTTCTGCTGGAAAAGTTGAGATTGGGGCTTTCAGGACATACCCAGAAGGATACAAGCCTCCAGATGAGCCTGTTTCTGAATACCAGACTATCCCTCTGAATAAGATTGAAGACTTTGGCGTGCATTGTAAAGAGGTTATCCTTGTTTGGTTTGTAAACTCTGCTTTTCTTTTTAATATTGAGGTCCATTGTTGCCTAAATCATCATCTATGGTGCTTTTGCAGTACTATGCTTTGGATATCACTTATTTTAAATCCTCTCTTGATAGCCACCTATTGGATTTGCTATGGAATAAATATTGGGTGAATACTCTTTCTTCGTCGCCCTTGTTGGGTAATGGGGACTATGTTGCTGGACAAATTTCAGATCTAGGTACGTATTTTATGATCCTAGTCCTAGATTCTAATAAATAAATAAATAATTCTATTCAACTTTTTTTTTTTTTAATTTTTTCTTTTAACAAGACAAGTTTTTTGTCATGGCCTTTATACCATGCAGCTGAAAAGCTGGAGCAAGCAGAGAATCAATTATCTCATTCCCGCTTCGGGCCATTTATAGCACCTCCTCAAAGAAAGAAAGAAGTAAGTTTTCTCCCCCACAGATATACTTATAGAACTCTTTGAGTCTAGGTTGGAGTACGTTAAATGCTGTGAGAACTTTGCTTGTTTCGTGAAATTAATTGTGAAATTCTTAAACATCCGCAAGTACTTTAGTAGTGTTTATGAAGTGAAGTGATCACTCTTGCCTTTCAATGAGGAGAAAAGGAGGAAAAAAAAAGGTTTATGCAAATCTTTTAGTGTTGAATAAGAATGCTTTTGTGCGTGTGTGTGCGCGTGTGCACACGTGAATGGTAAGCAAATGTCTTGATTTGAAAGAAAGACCTAAACCAAGGGAGTTTTTATGTTATTTGAAATTTTCATTTGTCTGGTCACATTTGCATACCTTATCATGACATGGAGAATGAAATAATGGTAATGTTTGGACTAATTTAGGGTCACATAATTGCGTGCATGCACTATGTTATCGTAGGTCTAGTATCATGTCAACTAGATATAGAGTTTTGGACTAACTCTAGATTCTTAGGTTGTGACTAGTTCTCATTGGCTGGTTTAGCAAGGGTGGAATCAGCACGTTACTTTTGCGTTTGGCAGGTTTATGTAACATGTTTCTATGAGTATATGCCTTTTTTAATTATTATATACGTATATAGGTCATAGTTAACCTTAGCGTACTGTTGGCATTCTGACAAGGAGATCAATTTCTTGTATTGTATTTTGGTCTGCAGTCATGCCCCGCTTTAGGATTGTATTATTGGTTAAACTTTTGCGCAATGACGAGAGCAAACTTTTAACGAGAAAATGTGTGGGGTTATTTTTTAGCCTTGTCAAACGTAGTTGTAATTCATTATGTTAGCGGCTCATGACATAACGGTTTTTGTGGGTCATTTTTTAAATTGTTTTATGATTACTCTTTTCCTTGTCCTACTGGCTGGAAACTATCTTTCTCTAGTATTCTTTATTTTCTGCCGTAGGTAAATTTCTGTTGTTTGTAGTATCATATCTATTAGTACTATATGTTTTCACAGAGAGAAAGGGGGTTTAAATAGAGTGCTTGAGTATTTGTTTGAATTTGTGGTCCCTTAGATAGCTTTTTCTGAAGCATGATAAGCAAATGCATTTGTATATACCATCATTCACTCTGGTCGTAATTTAGCCATCATTGGAGTCATATTGCTACCTCTCTTTCTACTATTTAATCTTAATTTCAACTCATTCACGAATTACAGGAAGACTCACAACTTTCAAAAATTACTCGTGATAGTGCAAAAATTACCGTGGAACAGGTGCATGGTCTAATGTCACAGGTACTTGCTGTTCTAATCCCTGGATATCTGGATGTTGTGTGAAAATGCATTTTAATAAAGAACGGGAACTTCATGCACTATTTTTTTTTCTGTCTAACAAAGTTTTTGCATCTCGTGCCGTTTAGGTCATCAAGGACATTCTCTTCAACTCTGTCCGACAATCCAACAGATGTCGCACTGAGCCATCTGGCCCGGAACCAATGATTGAGAGTTGATTTTTGGCACCCGGTCTTCTTCACTGTTGATAGAACCCTTTTGTCACGGTTACAAGCTCACTAATTTTATCTCCTATCCCGGTTGCCATAATCCTATCAATACTTTGGGTGCTGATGTAAATTCTTTATGCAGCAATTTTTTTTTTTTTTTTGAACTTGGTTTTGGTTATTTCAAGTCGCCATGCATTTTATTCCTTGTTATAGTAGTCAGTTGTCACCTGATAGACCCTTGCGTTCCAAGTCCACTTGGTTTGATATTGGCATAGCGTTATTCAGCAAGGTCTGATATACTTTACAAAGTTGAGAATTTGAGCAAAAATTATTACCTGGGGAAGAGTCACATGGTGTAGCTATGATCCATACAGTTCTTAACGTTTGCTTTCTCTTGCATTTTATTCTTTTTTATTATCATTTCTTTTTTCGTCTTCTTTTTTTCTTTCTTCAGAAGTTATTCTTTTTTTTTCTGGAGACCATTGCATTATCATTTTAAACAGGATAGTTCCAAAATCAGTACGGAGAACGACTTTTCAAAGTAAAAAGATCACAATCATCGTCATTATTATGAACTTTTGAACTTGAGGTGAATGGATTTAAACTCTACCCGTTGTGGGGCTGTGGGGGAGTTTGGTGTGCAAATTACTATTAGGTTATGCCTATGACCTAGTGAAAGATTGTTTTGCGGTAGTCGTAGTATGAATAAGAACGATTGGAAGTCAGAAATCTTGGTGGGTTGTTGGATGTGGGGTTACTGTAAGATTATGCCTGTGACCCTAGCAAAAGATTGAGTTCTGGGAGTTGAAGAATAAATAAGGCTATGATTAGAAGCCAGAAATTTAGTTTGGTGCATTGTTCATCGTCATCTTTATAGGGTATTTAAGAGAGTAGTTTAAATTATTAGTAGGTTTAAGATTATAATGTATGAGAGATTTATACTGTAGCTTTTTATTGTAGTATATGAAGAGTTTTTTTTACTTTCAAACTAGTAGTTTGAACTTTTTTTTCAAACAGTTATTGAGTTTGTTTTCTAGAATTATTTGCTACTGAAGTTGACTTGAACCACTACAGGACGGAACAGAAGCAAGCATGTGTTACAAAAATTGGCGGCTTAGGCAGTACTCTGACAGAGTCGGCCGTCCGTTCCTCAATAAAAAGAGGAAGAAGAAAGTAACAGCAAGTGATGATTTAAACTCATCCACATTCGGATTGGAAGAAAGAATAAATTGAATTGAACCCAAACAAATAAATAACTAAATGAACAGAGATAAATAAGAAAGAGAGGGAGAAAAAAAAACACAGACAGCAATGGTGCTGTTCACATGCAAAGGAGCAAAAACCTCGTGGGTCTTTTTCTTTTGTAGGTACTATACAGATTATAATCATGTAGACGCCGAAAACTGCTAATTTCCTTTGCTGTCAATGTCATCTCATCTCCCCACTAGAGGGTAAAAAATGAAAAATGCAAAGGGAAACAGGTTAATCCCATAAACAAGTCAACCACTTTCTACCCAGGAAAAAAAATGTAGAAACAATAATAATAAATGAACAAGAAATAAAGGAATAACAAAAACTAAACTAAACTAAACTAAATGAAACAAATCTTTCACTTTCTATCTGTAGTGGGTTTTGTGTGGACACTTTAAGAAATCATGCCTTTCATGACTTTCCCCAGTCCAACTCCTCTCACTCACTCACTCGCCATCTTTCTTTCTGCCTTCCCATCATTTTGTTCAATTAGATTCTTAGAAGATAGCAAAAAGTAATGTTTATGGCAGGCAAAATGGTCCTCTCCATGCGGCTTGACTTGTTGCATATGTTAATTTGAGCTACTTTTTTGATACTTCACGTGTGAGAGACCCTCCTCCACTTGTCTCTTAAAAAACTTCTCCTCTGTAGTCTAATACTTGGGGACATTTCAGAGCACTTCTAGAGCTAGGATTTTTTTTTTTTTAGCATTGTTATAAGGCACCGGTGGCATTAAGTACCTTCCAGTAATAAAAGATGGTTCTTGTAGTATAAGACCCACAAATAGGACATACCTTTTACTAGTGATGATGCTTAGCACCGGTGGTGTCCCTAAGTATTTTTCTTTTTTTTCCCCAAAATGCAAAAGAAATTCTATGTATATTTTAGCCATGGACGTCGCTAGTTTGGCGTGGCAAAACAGGTTATTGACTTTTAACTTTGTCTCATATTGATGACACATCTTAACGAATTTTAAGCTTTTTGGCTTAATTAGTGGTCCCGTGAGTAGTCTTTCCTCATCTTTTTAAAACAAAATGTCTTATGCCTCCATGGGCATGGCTTTGAATATTTTGCAAGGCCTTAGAATTTTCAAGACGCAAAATGTTTTCATTGTTATTGAATGCATGAATTGACCCATTTTCCTTTTCACTTGTGGTCTCATTAAATTCTAAAAACAGTGTTTGTTGGGGGTTTGACTATACCATTGAACCTTTTTATTCATTTAGAAAAGAAGAGATGAATTTTTATAAAAAAATAATTATTAAAATTTCTTTTTAATCTATATGATGGGATACCTAGATTCAAAACACGATTATACTACTGAACCCTTTTTTCATCGCAGAAAAAAAGAAGAGAGAGAAATATTTATACGTAAAAAATTATTAAAATTTCTTTCTAGTGTACATGATGGGATACCTAGGGTTCAAAATGCATCCTTGGCTATAAGCTTGTATGCAAAAATAGATACTAAATTCAATAATTACAAAACTAGACTACATTTCATATCTATATTAACTTATTACAGTGTCCTTTTCAAAACAAAGGGAATTTCCAAATATGTGGAAAGGAATGTGTTATTAGATGAAGTTGCCATGAAACTTATCGATTTCCATTACAAAGTCAAAAGCCCTATAAATGGCTTAGCTTTTATTTGATATGCAAATTTCATTGTTGGCCTCACGAAGGGTCAATGGTTGTTTTTTGAAGCTATTTTCGCTACCACAATTATGAGTGATGAAAGTAAAAGCATGAAAAATATGGTTACAAATTTTTACAAGCCTACCCTTTTTTGCTTTGTGTTGTCAAAACTCAAAAGAAAAAAGGCAAAAGAGGGAGAGGAGAACTTGTTGAAGAGGTGCACTCAATTGGATCCCTTGAGACTTGATGGCTTCCAAAGAAGCGAATGGAGCAGACACAGAAAAAAAAAAAAAAAAGGAAGAAGAAGATCAACGCACTTACAAAGTGGATTGCCCACTTTTTAGAAAAATGATAATAATAATAATAATAATAATAATAATAATAATAATAACAGATTTAAAAAAAAGGGAAAAAAAAAGTGGATTGTCTATGTCCCTTCCCTCATTAACAACAAAATTGACACAAACTGTGCTCTTTCACTATCTGCAGGCACACCTCACCTAAAAATTGTTGGTTGAAAATTGTTGCAATTTTGGGTCTCTCTCTCTCCCTCCCTCCCTTCAACTTAGGTGCTAGCTATTGATGTGCAATATTGTCCATCAAAACAACACCTCACAAATAAAGGAGATAACCATGCTTGCATATGAATTTTGCAAGAATTTAGCCAACCTCCCATATGCCCTTCTCTTCTCTCCTCCAAAGAATCTTCTTTCTTATGATGTACAATAAAGAATTGGCACCTAAAGAATTGGAATTGTAGCTAACAATTATTCCCATGGCATCTTTGCTCTCTACCTTTCTTCCTTCGGTGTACTTTACACTTCTATATGTGTTTCATTTCTATCTCTTTGCACTTTTTTGGTTTGTTGTGTCAAAAGGGTCATTTCAATGAGGGCTTTAAATAAGGTCGGTGGGCCAAGTGGAATCAAAATCATGGACCATTTTTTTTTTGTTGAACACATTGTATGATTATTATCAAGTGTTCAACTACACTAGGGGTTTTAAGTGGGAATATATGTGTTCAAAAGGTCATCAATTTTACAAGTCATCTTCTATCATAGACCATTCCTTGCAATTTGTAACCACCACTTGTCTGTGCCTTGTGGAACTGAATTCTTGTGAAGCATAAAAAATTGAGGTACCACCTTGCAATGGCCAAGACGCAATCTCCAAAATTTGATGGATATCATCAAAGAGAGAGACCTACCAAAAGTTACTTGGAGGCTTCCTTGAAGAACCTTCATACTTCGTTGTTTTTCTTTTGTCCCTATTTTTTTAATGTCAAAGTTGCCACTCCCTTTTCTCGGAAAAGGAAAGAAAAAAAAAGAAAAAGAGCCCACTCCCTTTAACATTAAGGATTGTTGTCTGTAATTTTTAGGGTTAATTTCACAGATAATTATTGAGATTTACCCTCGGTCCTATTTAGTTCCTAATATCTTAAAAGTCTTATTTTGATTTCTAATTTATTATTTTGTTTCAGTTTGGTCTCTCTGTTCGTTAGATATTAAATACTTAACGGAAAGCTTTTAAATGTCTCATTTTATTTCTTAGCATATTATTTTGTTTCACTTTTGGTCCTTATGTTAGAACTAAAAGTTACTAGGCATAGAATTTAAAACCAAATAAAAGAATTAAGGACCAAAATAGGACTTTTGAAATGTTAGGACTAAAACCCAGACTAATAGTAAATCTCAAGGACCATTTATAAATTAACCCTAATTTCTATAATTTGCTATAGTATTGAAAAGGTGAATTGCACATCTTTATCTTCCTATTATCTAAACGTAAATAAAATGTATCCAATTTTTGAACAAACACTAACTGACCACTACTCATTCGTAAATAAAATGTATCCAATTTTTGAACAAACACTAATTGACCACCACTCATTATAGTCTGTCAAATGCAGGTTAAATAAACCAATTATTGGAATTTTGGCTTATTTTCCGCCCTCTGCTTGGAAATCCAGTAAATGAGACATTCCCAGTCAAATTACCTCCCAAACATCGTTGTATAATATTTGACTAAATCACCTTTTGACATTCTTGATGATACGATAGAAAAAAAAAAAAAAAAAAGAAATAAATAAATAAATAAAGGGATTTTCTAATTTTTTTTTTTTCGTTAGCGTGTGGAGGATAAAATTGTGTGGCCTGATATTTGGTCATAATGGCATTAATACTCTTTTGATGAGAGCATGACTTTTATGCTCATTACCATTACGCTGAGAAGATGTCGCCAATTAGAGAGGGGCTTAACAGGTTGGCGGATTGCTTCCCAATTGACAAGTCAACAACGTCCCCAATTAATCCTATAATCTCATGCCTAGAGTTAACCTTTTTTTTTTAAGGAAATACTGATTTTATTCACTTGCCAGATCGGCTAAAACAACTGGAGAAGATATTGTTTTTTTATTTTTGTTTAAGAATATTCATGTAATCGTTTCATACTTTTATACGAGTTTATAGGTAGAATTGGTTGTTTTGGTGACATGCTTCAATTGGAGGATGTGTTTGTAGATTATTATTTGTATTATTTTTTAATGTTATGAAAAATATTTCCTTCAAAGAAAAAAAGAATTTGAATTCCTTTTCAAATAAAACCGTAGTTTTACATTATGTGTTTACATATCACATACGTACGTAATTTAACTCCTTATTCCTAATACTTGATAAGAACTTCATATCTCATGACCTTGTATTAAAATCGCGGTAAACTTCTAAATGTTAGTAAAGGGCTTTTATACATGGACGAATGTTTTTTTAAGTCGTAACTATTTACGTTGAAAGACAAAACACGTTCACGCCGTCAAAGACTAATAAACATCGAGACTAAAAATATTTTCAAATGCCCCCACTGTAGAACTCAAATCTAAAATTTTTCATTTACCAAATTACTAAAGGTTAACCTAGTAAGCATTTCATTGGTGCCTCAAAAAAGCACATTACCAACAAAGAATTCATTTAGGGGAAAAAAAAAAAAAAGGAATCCCTACCACGTAAGCTCCTTAGCCAGCCCCTCTAACGACACTTTCCTATTTTGTTACGAAAGCTAAAAAGAAAGGTTTACATTTGATCCAAAAAAAACTTTCGTTAAGTTAAAAAAAGGTGGAAGAATTAGAAGGGCCCACACACGTGTGATTGGGTGGCAGTCAGATGCGACGACTGGCCATTGGTTTCAAAGAAATGGGTCCCACCAAATTAAGGGGGTCAAAATTCCAGGCCCCTCCGAAAATCAACCCACAACAACCCCCTAACTTAACATCCAAAACCTAATACGCATTTTCATTTTGTCAAAGCTTATCTCTATATCATATTCATATTTTCATGATGGTCCACCTTATGATGTTCCAACACTCAGAATGGGGAGAAAGGCAAATGAACTTTCTTCTTTTCTTAATTATATAGACTGTTTAATCTCGTTAGATATTCTTATAGGGTGTTTGAAAGGGTGGTGAGAACCGTTGGTTAGAACCACTTTTATTGTAGCATGTGGGGCTTTACATTGTTTATAATTGAAAAAAGTGGTTGGAACTTCTATCTTTTCCAAAAATATTTTCCAAACTTACTATTTTCCAAAAATCCTATATTTTCAAAATTTAAAAAAAATGATAGATTATAATTTGCTTTTTAATTTAAAAGAAAAATTAAAGGGGGTGCGTTACTTTATTTTATTTTATTTGTTTAAAGATGGACGCTCTTTTTTTTTTTTTTTTACTTAAAAAAAGATGGACGTTTTTTTGTGTTCTTTTTTATTGTATTAGGTGTGAATTATCCCAAGGTGAACTTACCACAAAAGCACGAAAGAGAGGGCATATAAATTTAGTCCTAATATGAAAAGTGGCGGCCGATATTATCTTTTAAATAAATTTAATATTTCATTTTTTCTCGTACATATAATATTTCATTATTAAAATAGGAAAATATTTTTTTTATCCTTGACTCATGCCCTAACTAATCTGACTCAACTTGAGTCGAGATAAATAATAACACTCATCGAAATAAGATGTTAGATTATATTATATTTCTCCATTTTTTTTTTCTTCCCCTGAAAACAAGATAATCCCCACTCACCAACTTGCAAGAATATTGCAAAAAGAAACGTGCACAAAAGCAATTAAGCAATAAACAAAGAAGGACAAGGTCGACTTGTATTTGTTTACCTAGAGAGCAACAACATAAGTTAACTTTGGGATTAATAATTTAATTTGCAATAATTTGTTCACTATTCAATGTTTTTGGGTCCTAGAAATACATGATGCGATATGCAATAGTTTTGCTCTTCTTTCTTTCCACGTTAATTAACATGAATTATTAGATATGTTCTCTCTCTCTCTCTCTCTCTATATATATATATATATATATATATATCTTCCTTTTGGCATGATATGATTAAAGTCTCATATATCTAGCCACGTAAAAGCTCATTAAATTATACGCTAAATTTCTTACCAAGAAGAGAAGACAATGGTAGATTCTTTTTCATGACACAAAGGTCCCATTTGGAATGCATAAAAAATGTATTAATGAAAATTCACACGAGAACTACGAGGCAATCAACCTTTTTCTTGTTGTTCAAATAAATTAAGGTGTTACAAAGTTGAATGATAGACGTTTAAATTTTGAGTTGCTTTTATTAAGAGAGATTCAGCAACAAAAATTTTAACAATCCATTTATTTTTATCGTCATCCAACGTTTGAAAATACGTGCGTATTATAATTCCACTCAAGAATTAATTAAAACAATGGTTCAGGTTTGTGCATAGTTCTCCACTATTCTTCCAGTTTGAATGGACTTTTGGTAAACAAAATAGAACAATGGTTTAGAACGACAAAGATGGTTTAAAACAGACTAATTTTTAATTTTGAAAACTTGACCCTTTTTACCATATTAAACCATTTTCGACGATAAAAATATTTCCATTTTTGTTTTCCTTCCTTAACTAAGTTTCAATTGATATTTTCAAATTCTAATTCTTTAATATGATGTTTTATTTCATGTTTAAACCTTTATATTTCAAGCGTTATTTTAAAACTACCTTTTAAACTACATATATTCAAAATAACATATTTAAATCACAAGTTTAAAAACACACAGTAGTTTAAACCTGCGTACCAAACATATCAATGTGAATCCAAAAACATGCGTTTGCGTGGGTTTGTGTTTTTGGTTTGAATGTTGTACACTCAAAACACTTGTACGGTACTTTGAAAAAAATAAAGAAGCATTTGTAGGGGCTACAAACAGTATATTTTCTCTCTCCCCATTTGTCTTCCCTTTACAAATGATTGACTTTTATTTTTTTCCTTTTTCCTTTTTTTTTTTCTCAAACAGAAAGATATATGAAAGTCATTTATTCACGTCGAGTTTCTCTAAGAGGGTTTGAAAGCGAAAAAGTCTTTAGAATTGGGACCCGGACGTTGAGGGAACGGAGTGTTTCACTTCGAGAGATCATAGAATGACACGTGGATATTTTGACGGTTGAGATAATGAGGAGGAATTATAACAGATTTTGGTGGAGAGACATTTTACAGCATTCATTTCGGCTTCATTTGCGATTTTTGTATCATGTCACCCACCAATGCATGCAAAGCCTTCCGAGCGTGGTCCACACGCTCCTATGTACAGTTCCGTTTCGAAGTTTACTGCCACGTTACGTGTAGCCCTTGTTGTGTACTACTTTGAGCTGAAATTTGGCAAAATTTTTACAAAAAAAAAAAATTGAAATTCAACTTTGCGGGGGTAGTATTCTTCTAAATGGCTCCTCCCCCACCCCCAAAATCTTACGCGCCTATATTCTAGTTTCTAACAACGAAAGATAAAATTGAGTCTTTTTTTTTTTTTTTTTAAAGAGGAGATTTCATTTAATTCAAAACAGAGTTACAAAGGCAATATAAATAATAAAAGACTCCATAATATATGAGATGAAAACCTCTAATAAGACCGGATCTATCAATAAATTCTAATGACGCTTGGTTAAAAAAACGTACATTAAAGGCCTGATAACAGAAAGGTACCTCGGCATACTAAAATTAAGCACATGTAAAGCTTTTTTTTGACAAAGCCCCTACAATCGATGGATTCTACCAATCGATTAAAGGGCAAAACCTAGTAGCATAAGGGCTACCATCTTATCGTCCAAAGATAAATCTGGTAGAACTAAGTGCCCGCACAAAACTAGATCTGGCGGCCAAAAACCAAGTCTTGAAGGTGGAGAAACCACCTTGTTTATTACAACTTGAACATAAATAATCTAAACAACCAAACGAAGGTGGAAACATCATTACCTTTATGAAATAGAAAAGTGAAAACACTAAGGAAATGTCATTGCTAGTAATGCAGGCTTGTCTAGTAAGCCAAAGAACCCCCATCATAGCCTATCGTGTTGAGACCGAACACACACCCAACAAAACTAAAGAGCCCACAATCACAATCCCAACTCCCCTTAGTTACTATCATCCGCCATCTCTAAATCTACCACAACCAATGCAACCTCAGCCATGAACGAGCTGCATCAAGGTGGAAGCTGTGGCGTCCGACCCGAGTGTACTCCCTCAAGTCTCCATAGGACCTACCTTGCGGGGCCCCTAGACTTATGGCTCTTATTGGTAGACCATCCCTGTGCCACCCACTCATCCGTACTGTCCCCTCTGGGGCCCTCTGGCCCCTTAGGATTTTCTTTCGCGTCCCTCGGGTTCGAACCTCATACCTCCCTTAAGAGGTTCTTATTTCCATCTCGAGTACCAATTGAGCTTATTTCCTTATCGAGTACCAATTGAGCTACTAGCTCAATTGGTACTCGAGAAGGAAATAAGAACTTCTTAAGAGAGGTTTGAGGTTCGAGCCTGAGGGAAGCGAAAGAAAAACCATGAGGGGCCAGAGGACCCCAAAGAGGGTAGTACGGATGAGTGAGCGGCACGATAATGGTCTACCAATAAGAGCCATAAGTCTGGGGGTCCAGCAAGATGGCTCCTATGGAGGCTTGAGGGAGTATGCCCGGGCCGAAAACCATAGAAGCCACCTCCCACCTGTGTCAAATCTCCATATCTCCATAAAAGAGCCAACCCATCTCACCTCCTTCACCACCTACTCAAAGTCTCACACAAAGACCCAGGGCTAAAGCTCCTATCACATTAGCCCCTGCCAAAGCAAAGTGACTCTGGCTCCCAACCCCGACCACCTCGAGTGTATCTCCACCCTCCTCAGAGTGATATTTCCTCAACAAGCCACAGGCTTTTCTGATTCATAATCAGCCGATGTAAAGCCCCCACAGCACATCATCTACATAGGAACCCTCCACATCACCTCCTCCCCATTGCCAAAGTATTGACTACCAAACCAAAGCCGATGTCAGCCTTTTGCTCAGGGGGTGCACACAAAGATACAAAACCCTAGTAAAACTTTTCGTTAGGGAAAGAAAAATAATTATTGTTTCATAAGAGTCTATCCTTTTTAATTTAATGTCTTTTACAAAAACTTGCTGGTGTTAAAATGTGTCTAATGAAAAAAAAAATATAATAGTATGTAAAAAAGATCTAATGGAAGAAATGATAAATCTACCCTTTTAAAGTCAATGTCTTCTTAATTTAAAGTCAATGTTTTTTTTTTAAATCTTCTCCTGCTAGAATGTCGTGTAATGAAAAAAATAAGATAAAGACAATAAAGAGAAAGTAAACTATATAACATAATTTCAAAGCAGTTTTATAAGTCAATTACATTTTTTAAGTGGTAAAGATAAATATCAATATTAGGCTTGTAAAACATAAAATACTAAATTTACCCCTTGTTTTAAATTTCATTTTGCAAACCTCTCTTTATAGTCGCTCATAAGAGGCACGCGAAGAACAAATCAAGCGAGGAGCAGGTGTGTTTGCTAGAGTCACATCTGTCGCTTTTTTTTTTTTTTTTTTTAACTTATGTTGCATTATTTAAAGTATTTGAAAAAGAAAAAGGTTATAAATTAATTAAATCACAAATTTTGGATAATGTTTGAGAAAGACAAAATAGTTATAAATTAATTAAGTACCTGTAAATTTTGGATGATCTCGTAAAAATACAACAGAGAGGCAAAAATAGTTACTCAAAATATGACCAGGTATATGAGATCTTAAATCAATGCAGCTTTTGTTTTTTATTTGCTTTG
>CAMOHE010046161.1:780-15259 GCA_946598075.1 Artocarpus hirsutus
TCTAACTTCTTCCGGTGGATCATTAAATTGTTCTTCTTCGTTGATCACCAAATGTGAAACGTTGGCTCTGCCTCTATGTGATGATGCCATAGCTTCAATAAAAAATAACAATAAATTAATGTAACATAAAAATTAAATAAAACAATTATACAATAAAATTAACTTATAACAATACAAAATTAATGAACAACAAATGAAATAAATTATACCTTCAAGTTTTTTTTCCTTTCTGAAGAACTCTAAGTAATCTAAAAAAAAAGACAATACATAAGATCTTAGAAGTTTGTTGATGAGTATCTCTTTGAATGTTTTACGTTTATTTATAGGTACAAAAGTTTATTTTTTATTTTTTATTTTATTTTTTAAATCTTTTTTTTTATTTTTTTCTTTCAAGTTTGATTTGATTAAACAATTCATTGAAGACTTAACGTCTCAGCTTTGTGCATTGCAGGCCGCCTTTCTTCTGAGCCTCTATGTTAGGCCTGCCCCTTTATAATAGCATAGGGGAATCTAATGCCATGTTTACTTACGGGTGAATTTGGCATGTATAAATTATATAATATTTAATTCTTATATATATTAAATAATATTTATATTAAATGTATAGTATTTTGATGTGATAATACATGACCTATAGACTCAGTATCTGGTTCTCAACTTTACTTCTCAAAAGCAAAGAATGCGTACAAGAAAAAATAAAAAAATAAAAAGAAATGAAAAGAAAATAAAAAGAACTTGCCAGACCTATCGTGATGTGATATGCATTGAGGAAATCTAATGCCATATTCACTCACGAGTGAATATAACATGTATATATATTATATAATATTTAATTCTTATATGTATTAAATAATATATATATTAAATGTATAGTCTTTTGATGTGATAATAAATGACTTACAATGGGCCTTACATGATTTACTAGAGAAGGTCATACTCAGCCATGTTTACCCGTGAATGAACATGAAAAATATATCTAAAAATATATATATATATATTTATATGAAATTGGCCCATAATAGGCCTTCGGTGGGCCGGCCCATTGTGGGCCTATATGGGCCGGCCTGGCCTGGGCCAGTGGGCCAGGATGGGCCGGCCCATTATGGGCCTAGAAGGGCCGGCCCGACCCGGTCCACAATTTTCCATGGGCCGTGCCGGGCCGGCCCATGGGTCGATATATACTGGCCCAGCCTAGTCGACCAGTATTTATGGGTCGTGTCGTACCGTGAACAGTGTCAGGCCGTGCTGGCCTGGCCCATCACTATAGCAGGACGGGCTTGGACAGGCCCACGGGCCCCAGCCCATTGTTGCATCTCTATCTAAAAGGTAAATAGGAGGGAAGCAACGACTTTCTTGAGTTGAAAGTCCTAGAACGTGTTGCATAGGAAACTTTTTAGTGAGGATTTGGGACTCGATATCCGCTCATTTACAACTCATGGTTCGATGTTTTTGAGTTGACAAGCTCGCCCTTTAGGGTTTCGTTGAATAAAAAGGCATGATTCTTAATTCTTTCATGGATGCCCAAAAACATTATTTAATTATGTATAATATTATTTGATATACAAGCATGGTAATGTTTAATTGTAGAGCATCCACCTGTTACATTCAAAAATGGATTTGTTATAAGTAATATTATCATTGAACAAACCATGCAAGTTTAATATGGTAATTAATAAAACCAAAAGCTAAGTAATAGTTTCCCCACTAAGCATGTTGTCGGTCATCCTCTTATATTTTTATCTTTTTAGGATTCATATAATGTGAGGTAGCAACGAGAAAATAGTTAAGTATGTTATGTAGCTATGTCCAGTTGGAGTCGCTTCATTTGTTAAGAATATTTTTCCTTATGATATAAGCATCCTAAGTTTCTATATATTATTTTATTAAGCTGTTTTGAGGGTTAAAATAATGATGATGACAAATTTATAATATTAAATTAAAGGTACTACATTAAACTATGATTTTATTGTTTTTATGTTTTTTGTAATTTCTAAAATTTGTTTGAAGACCCTGGTAAATGTTTAAAAAGTTTTAATGTTTTATTTTATTTTCTGGTTTTCTATTTAATTTATCAAAACTACTAACTTCTATTTAGGGCCGTTACAATATCCTTGATGAATTAGAGTAAATCAATAATAAATTAGATATGATTGTTGGTCCTCATTGGACAACAATATCTACATGAACAATGGTTGGTCACGAAATCTATTCTAGGAGCGGATAGTAGTGGCCAAAGCCTTGACGTTGATGGAGAAGAAAGAGAGAAATCAAATTGCAGGGAAGAAAAAAAAAATAAAAATGACCACTCTCTTAATTTTTAATAATTTTGACTATTTTGTATGTTGGATGTCAAAAATTGACCACTAACCCTAATTTCTCTTTTTCATATATTTTTTATAAAATATATTTTTAATACTATTAAAGTACAAACTTTTGATGTGGTCTTACGTAAAAACACAAGTATAAAAATAACTTTTCTTCTTTGTTATTAGATTACAAGTTCTTTTACTTAAAATTAAATTTGCTTTTGGGTAAAAATAATAAAATATTTTCATGAAATTAGGAGAAATATTTGAGAACAATATGAATATTCTTTTTTGTTTGGAAAAAATGATCCTTGCATCAAAACATGTTTTGCCTTTGATGACGTGTTTACTTATTGGGAATAGGGAATAGGAGTAGGGAATAAGAATCATCTCATGTTTACATGTTCTTTCTTATCTTAAACTGAGAATGAGATTAGTAGGCCCATATAAATTTAGCATTGAGGAATAGGATGGCAATCCCAACCTCACCCTCTAAATTAGAACTCCTAATCCTGATATTGATGTTGATTCTAATCCATATATTGATGCTAAATTAATATCTTGCTCCTACTTTACTCATAAATGTTTAACTAAAAATACAAAAAATATAATTATGACATATGTGTTATTTTATTTGCCTAACATTATTAGCCAATTATTATTAACTTTGCTATAGTAAATATATACTTTAATTTTTGTATTAAATTGAATAATATATTTTAATTTTTGGCACTTTATTTTTGACTTTTTTATTTATTTTGTTCAAAATTTTTAAAATCTATTTTTTATGGAATCTATTTTTGTTTTCAATAATTACAGAACTTATGTTAATTACTTTAATATTGTATAATCATTTAGATTATGAATTACATAAATATAATAAGTGTACAATTTATTTTTAAATTGAAAATACAAATTTTACTTAATAGATATATAAGTAATTTTACAACAACTCATTCTGACATAGGTCCAATTAAACACGTGAATGGAATTTGAGTGACTTCGAGTCAAAAATCCTATAATCAAGTAAATTTTGACTTTGATTTCTTACTCCAAATTCTGTCCATTTTGATTCATTTTCACTTTGAATACGTACAACTAAATATACTATGAAAGTTTTTTGTCGAAGAGACGATATATCTATCATTTTTTTTTTTTTGAAAAAAAAAAGGCATCACATTATGTTTTAATATTTTGTAATTGTTGTATAAGAAATGTCATTCTAAAGCTAGAATTAACTATAAATTTGAACAACATGGCATCGCTTCATTAAAAAGTATTGTCATCTATCCTATAAACCACGTATCTTTTGTATTTTAAAAACTTCGTGGTCATTTTCAACCCATTCCTATGATTGTAGGTTTCTTCTAGGGTGTTTGACAGAGTGGTGGGAACCACTTTTTACTGTAGCATGTGAGAATTTTTTACTGTAGCAAATTTGTTTTTTGTTACTGTAGCATATGAGAACTTTTTACTGTTCATAATTAAGATTGTGGTGGGAACCACTTTGCCAAACACCTCATTCGTCAATGAAAGTAAAAGGCCATTCTATTTTAGTTAGGTTCTAAAAAATTAAGTACAAAACTGTAAAAACTGATCAAATTAAATTAAATGAAATCAAATCAATTAGTTTCACTTTTAATTACTTTGATTTGATTACGTGGTTTAAAAATCATACATTATCATTTCTTTGGCAGTGGTTTTAGAAATTGCTGACATCTAAATCAAACAAGGACTAAATTTCTGACATATATGGATCTTTTCTGCGGTACATCGCAGGTTACAAAACCCCACCCAGTTTGCACCCAGCTTTTTGTTTAAAACATGTTCAAATCTAAAATTGCGGTCATGTGTCATACTGAGGATTGTGTTGTTAGAAGGCTGCACTGATGGATGGGACAAGTATTGAATCACTATTTCCACGTTGTTTCAGTAATTACCTGCAAAGTGTGTGGGTGGAAATGTCTTTTAATTTATTTCAAATAGAATTACGATGTAAAACTATGATATAATTATGACGTAAAACTATAACAAGGTTACAAAATGTGGACGGGTAGCAAACACTCAATTATTAGTATAATGCAAGGTCCTTTTCATTTTTTTCCTCTCTTCCGCCTCTTTGATTGGGACAATTATTCTTCCTCTATAGTTATAGCGAAAAGAGCAACAAATCTCCAACTGTATAACCTAAAAATATGTCAATTTATTGAGGTTTTGTAAGATTCTAGTAACACATTTTTTTTTATTACTTATAAAATTTCCTTTAAACTATAGTTTTTGTAATATTCTGCCTCGAATTTTAAATGTACCATCCGTTTCCTCTGAAACATGAACCATTAACAAAAAAGATCATTCTGTTAGAATTTAATAGAAAATTGACAAATAATTTTAAAATTAGAGGGATTTTAGTAATTTTACTTATATAAATAATTGCAAAAATTAAAACTATAATAAAGATAGTCTTTATTGATTATTAAAAACAAAAAAAATAATTAAAAACATAATACTATTTGGATCCCTCTTTTATTTTTCGATATACTAAAATTTTCTCAAAATTTTCTTTCACATTTTTTAAGTTTTCATTGGTTTTTATATATTTGTGTTATACAAAACTCTAATGGTATTAAGAAAACTTTCGTCATATTTTTTAAGTTTTCATTGGTCTCTATAACTTTTAAAATTTAAAAATACGTTTTGGGTGAGAAAAAATTAACAAAATTTTAAACAAAATTTTATTATATTGAAAAAAAAAGAAGAAGCCAAGTGTTATTATGGTTTTAATTTATTTTATCATCAATAAATATTGTTTTCATTATAGTTTTTAATTTTGTAGTTATTTCTATAAGCATGATTACCAAAATACCCTTAATTTCAAAATTATTTATCAATTTTCAATTAAAATTCCAATGGTTCTTTGTTAATGGTTCATATTTTATGGGGAACATATGTTATATTTTGAAGTTCAGAGGGTAAAGTTTTTAAAAGGCTATAGTTCAAGGGGGAATTTTCTAATTGATCTTTTATCTTTTTGTTTTTTCTCTCTCTTTTACTTCTATAATAACTCAAGCTTTAAAATGTTATAGCTTATATGTTTCAATTCCGATTTAGATCATTATTCTTTTTATGAATACGGAGAGAAAAGAGAAACAAATCATATTCCTATAGCCCATAAAAATCTCTCGTGGCCATTGATATTTTGAAAACTGTTTAGAAAATACAAATTTTTTGGTGACTATTTTGAAGACTTTATCCAAACACAAATATAAAGTATATTTTCAGTTCAATTTACAATTTATCTATGTACTGAACAACGATTCATATTGTAGTTCATTTTTTAAATCAAATTATCCAAATTGCAAGAATTTGAACTTGCAAACCAAACGGTTCTAGATGTAACACCTGAGCATTTTTAATACATTAAAAATATAATAAGTTAAGGATTATATAAGACAAAAAAATACAGTTTAAGGAAAAATACTATATAATAATATGAAAAACTATACAGTATTAAAATAATACAGTATAAGAAAGTACACTGATAAAGTTATGTTGTATAAAAATTACACTGTAAAAGTAATATAGTGTAAAAATTTAACTATTTAAGATTAAGCGGTACATAAATTGAACTATTTAAGTTAAAATAGTATAGAAATAATATTGTTTGGAGAATCTGGATGAATAAAAAATGCTGTAGTAGTATAGAAAATATACTAGTAGTACAAAAAAATAATGTCAGCATAAATTTGGACTATACGAAGTGAGATAATGTTGGAATTACATTATGTGATGAATGTAAACAAGTATGGGAGGTTATGAAATCTCATAAACTGTATGGAAAAGAATACCGATAGTATAGAAAAAATACTGTTGGTATAAACTTAGACTGTGTAAAAAGTTTTGTGGGACCGACCAAAGGGACACTTTGAGAGTTTTAATTGGGCCACCACATTCACTAATGTGGCCCAACCAAAAGTGGCCAACTTACCCCTAATTAACTAGGGTGATGATTCATCATTTAAAAAAAAGAGAAAAGAAAAAGAAAATTTTTTTGAATGATTTCATAATATAAGAGACCACAATTTGGTCTCCACGATGGAAAAAAAAAAAAAGAAGAGAAAGTAGCAAAACATGCAAAGGAAGGAAGGAAAGAAAGAAAGAAAGAAAAGAATGAAAGAAAGAAAGAGAGGAAGAAAAAAAATGCACCATTTCTTCCTTAGCAAACCGTCCCTCCCTAAGCCTCCAAATCATGCTTGAAGCAAGCTCTAATGTTTTAGTGCAAAGTTTTGAAAGTTTGGAGGTAAATTTCTAAACTTTTTTTTTTTGGGTTTTTGTAATTTTTTTTTAAAGTTATGGATGGGTTTTTATGGAATTTTGTCATGGTTTATGACAAAGGAATCTAAGCAAGTTTAATTGCACAATTGGAGGATTGAAAGCTTAGAGGAATTCTTGGTAAGAATTCTAAAATCTTAATCTTTGAAATTAAGCAAAAGTTTATGTTTTAGCATGCCAAGTGTTTGATGAAATGATTTTGGTCTATGGCATCTAAATGGACATTATGGCATGGTTATTTTATGTTATATGTTGATGGTGATGATGATGGAAAGAAGAAAGTAAGGGTTTTGGTGAAATTTCAAAAGGAACTACATTGCAATTAAAAAAGGTATTCTTGGTAGATTTAAAATCAGCCAAAAAGTCCCCCTAATCGTTGAAATTTTAAAAAAGTTACAACATGAAAGTTGTAGAACTCGTCGAAACTATTAGAACAACATAAACAATTTTTCAAAATTCTGCCCAGTTTAGAAGTTATGAATTTTACGAAATTTTGGGTACAAAATTTCAAGAAATGAAAATGTTATGAAATGTTTGGAATTCAACCATAGTGTTTTTGTAATTTTAATCCGTTGTGAAAAACTGAACGTTTTGGTATAAAGTTGTCATTTTTGGTTCTAGGCGCAAAATGTGAATATATTTGTATTTCGGGCCCAACCGTAAAATTATGTAAAAACTGGGTTTTCACTAGGGAATGTTGATTTCCTACACTGCTGTAGGTAGTAAATAATTATAGATGCTAAGTTTTAAAGAATTTAAAGTTTAGGCAAGGAAAGAATGAAAGAAAAAGTAATTAAGGGCAAAATGGTCATTTTATAAAAATGGCTAAAACGGACTCGAAACGCTCGATATCAAAAAAATTATCCTTACCAAGAATTTTTTCGTAATATGTAAGTAATGAAATGTTAAAGTTACGCAATGGGTTTTATAGAGTTACGAAGTTGACGAAAAGCCCGTTAAGGGTAAAATCATCATTTTTGAGAGAACGGCTAAACAGAGTCGGACACTCCGATTTAGCATAACACTCTTACACAAAAAATATTCTATAATTTGTTAAGTAACAAAACCGTCACATGAGATGGGAAATTTAATAAGAGATGTTCTAGTAAAACAAAGGTAATCCGGTAGGTTACAAAGTCAAGTAAAAAAGAAGGTAACCCGATGGGTTGTCAAGCTAAGCAAAAAGAATGGTAACCTAGTGGGTGAGAAAGGTGAACTGATAGTAAACCAAGTGATGAAAAAAAAAGGAATGAATGTTTAATGTTAACGTTTTATTATCAATCGAGTAGATTGATAAAAAGAATGTTAATTAATGAGTCGACTGTCGTTTGATCAAGACACAAGAGGCCGACTGATGAAAGGAAAAGGAGCAGAATAGATAACGCTAGAGCATAGTCTGGGAAAGTTCAAACCTCACCTACAGCATGAAATAAATAATTTTCAAATGCTTATATATATGTTTGCAAATGTATTTGCAATTATGCAAGTTGTTTTTAAAGTATGTTTACGTTTGCTATGCAAAAGGTTTTAAAAATTATATCAAGATTTGCAATGTATTTGCAACTATAATGTTTCAAGCATGATTGCATTAAATATGCATAAAGTTTTAAAGATTAAGTAAAAGTTTGCAATGTATTTGCAATAATTATGTTTAAAGTATATTTGCATTTTGTTGATGTGTAATGTTTTATAGTTTAAATTATAAGTTTTATATTGCATTTGTTTTTCAATAAGTTTTACAATACAAACTATGATTTGTAAGTGTGTTTGCATGTGATGGGATTGCATTTGACATGCCCACTAAAGTCAATAAGAAGGTAATGTAAAGATAAAAAGAATATGTCGTACCAGCCTTCTTGTTGTGAGGAAATGAAAGTAAAGTTAACGTTGGACCTCCTAGATGTGAGGTACGTGACTTCGATGTTTGATAGTCTCAAGTGTTCCACAAGGAAAGCATCATGTTTATGATCTTATAATTAAAGATGTTGGTACAAACACTAAAGGTTATAAGATAAAGAAAGTTAAGGAACAAGGATAGAGATTAAGAAAGATACGAATGTTTAAGTTAATAGAATGTTCATAAAATGCTCATAATTGAAGTACATAATTGAGCATAATTGGAATCATGCATTATGAGTTTGCTTGTATTCCTTATTATAAAGTATTTACGTTAAATGGTTATGAAAAATATTTTGAGAAATGTTTTATGTTAAGTGTTTATGAAAAGCATTTTTATGTTTACAAGCAAAGGTTTATGAATGATGTTTTAAGAAAAACGTTTCAGAAATGCTTTATGAAAAACGTTTGCGTAAAACGTTTTGGAAATATTTAATAAAAAATGTTTAAGAAAAATGTTTTAAGAAATGTTTATAAAAAGCATTTATGAAACATGTTTTAAGAGAAAGGTTTTTATGAGAAAAGTTTTAAAGCATGTTTAAATGATTTGTAAGTTTATGCTTAAACTTACTGAGCATAAGCTGATAAAAGTTCCTTCATGTTGCAGGTAGTTTTATGGGTGACCAGTCAGACCCGCTAGAAGAGCTGGGTGCTGTAGAGGACAGATGCGAGGATTTGGGTATGGATACCACCATAATTTGCTTCCACTACATAAAGAAAAGGTTTTCCACTATTTAATATAGTGTTTTCAAAGTTTTAAGAAAATCACAATTTTAAGAAATGTTTTTAAAGTTTTACGATATATTTACGAAATGTTTTATTTCCTTATGAAGTTAAGTTTTAATCAATGATTCAGTAAATATTTCTTAATAAGTTTTAAGAAACGATTTGAAATGATTCGAAAGTCAAGTGTTAAGCAAGGTCTCGACTTAAATTGTGAAGAAGTTGCAACAGGTTTTATGAATGTTTTAAAGGACATCAAAGAAAAAAAAATTTATTTCAGTATTTTTCTTACTAAGTAAGTAAGATTAATGTTTAAAAAATTATGTTTAAGAAAGTTACATGACTGCCCAAAAAGGCAGGTCGTCGCACCAGATGTGAAAACCTATGGTCAATGAGAAGTAATATTAATTAGTAATAAAATTGTGGAAAGATTACTTGGCGACCATTGATTATCATTATTATCTTTGTCCCCGTTAATTAGTGAGATTATAATGGAAAATACACGACACATAATCATTGAATGAATTAAGTGTGGAAAATAAATAATTAAATCAAAATTTATAATAATTCATTCTTAGATAAGTTAAATCCACTGCTAAGTTCTTTACTCTAGAGGTTGGATGGGTTGGTTACATAAGGTTGTCTTTTTTCCCTTCTCATCATGGGAAAACTGACTAGAATAATGGCGTGAGATAGTTGGTAGCTACTACGCACTTACGTGCCCACATAAATCTTACAATAGTAGTGGTAGAGACATCTCCATGAAGATAGAAATAGTTTTAAGAAGTCTGGACCATGTAATCATCAATGTGAACTATGGTATGGTAGGCAAGTGGTGAGTAGTCCTGACTATGCTTTTAATAACTGTAGAGTACAATTTGACACTTAGGTAATTTGATTGACTTATCTCATAAGCAATAAGTGATGATTAACAAGTAGCAGGCAGCATGTGCCCTTGTGAGCTTAGAATGGTGACTAGTAACTTATGACTTGTGACTTGCAGCTACTTGATGTTGCAGGTGTGGAGCCAAATCAACCTAGCAAAAGAAGAAGAAGAAAAAAAAAAAGGGAGAATAGGGGGGTAGTGGCCTGGCACCAAGGCACCCAAAATCAGGGCCGTTGTGCCAGCCCAAAATTCTAACCAGCGCTACGACGCCCAAAATGAGGGCCACGGTGCCCACCCAATGATCAACTAGCACCGCAGCACCTAAAATGAGGGCCGCGTCACCCAAAGTCTGTCTTTTTACGATTTTTCTGCGTAAAAGTCTGGATTTTGAAGCCCAAAAGCAGGAAACTACTAAGTTTTCTCATTAGTTGATATTTTTCTTTTCTTTGGTGTATAAATAGGCATAAGGTGGCTAGGGTTATGTGTGTGACTTTGATAGAGTGGCATTATTTCGTGTGAGGCATATTTTTTGTGAGAGTTCCATTGTTGAGAGAAAAGAAAAATTCTCACACGATGCTAGGTAGAAGAGAGATTTGAAAAACACTGTTTGAGAGTGTGTGATAAATTTTTCTTATAATTTATAATCTCCTTCATCATAGTGCAATTAACAGCAGGCAGAAACAAGACGTAGTCTCGAATTTGGAGGAACCTGTATAAAAATTTGGTATCTCTTTTTTCTTCTTTTTCCCAATTTCTTATCTATAATTATTCGTTCTTGCGATCCTTGGAGTTAGGAGACGCCTAATTGCCCAACAACTGGTATCAAAGTGGAGGTTTGCATTAAGAATGATGATGGGAGAAGAAGGTTTGGCAGCCGATATCACAAAATTTGATGGTTTAGATTTTTCCTATTAGAGGATGCAAGTGGAAGACTACCTTTATAGTAGGAAACTGCATTTGCCCTTGGGTAATAAGCCCAAAGGCATGAAGGATGAGGAGTGGAATCTCCTTGATAAACAGGTACTGGGAATGATCCGTTTGACCCTGTCAAAGAATGTGGCCTATAACATTGCGAATGAGAATACTACAGCAGGGATGATGAAGGCTCTGTTAGAGATGTACGAGAAGCCCTCAGCCAATAACAAGGTACATCTTATGAAGAAGCTCTTTAATTTAAAAATGCTTGAATGTGCCTCGGTGGTAGAGCATCTGAACAGTTTCAACACTATTCTGAACCAATTGGTCTCGGTAAAGATTAAATTCAATGATGAGATCAATGCTTTGATCCTCTTGACCTCGTTACCGAATAGTTGGGAACCCATGAGGGTGGCCATTACAAATTCGATTGGGAATGTAAAATTGAAGTTTGTTGATGTCAGAAACTCTATTTTGGCGGAAGAAGTTCGCAGGAAGGATTCAGGTGAACCCTCTACGTTGAACTCAGCCCTTAATGTTGATAATAGGGGCAGGAAACTTAAGAGACATTCCAATAGGGATAATGGCAAGAGAGGCAAGTCGAGGAATGGGAGAAGCAAGTCAACAAACGATAGGAGTATGGAATGTTGGAATTGTGGAAGGACTGGCCACTTGAAGAAGAACTGCAGGGCTCCAAGGAAAAATGAAGACAAGAATAATGATACCGCTAATGCCGCCACTGAAGAGCCATAGGATGCCTTGCTCTTGTTTGTTGACAATTCCCTTTATTCATGGGTGATAGATTTAGAAGTGCCATTCCACACCACTACACACCGTTATGTCTTAGAGAACTATGTTGCCAGAAATCATGATAAGGTTTATCTTGCTGACGGAGAACCTTTGCATATTATTGGCATTGGAGATGTCAATTTAAAAATGCCTAATGGGTCTATGTGGAAGATTCATAAGGTGAGACATCTTCCTAAACTAATGTGCAATTTGATTTCGGTGGGGCAACTAGATGATGAAGGATACAATGTGACCTTCAATTGTGGAGCTTGGAAAGTCACAAAGGGAGCTATGGTTGTTGCTCGAGGACATAAAGATGGAACTCTCTACATTAATTCCAGTTGTAAATATACCATAGTAGTTGCTGACTCTACTACTAACACTGAACTATGGCACTATAGGCTCGGGCACATAAGTGAGAAGGGAATGAAGGTGCTTCACTCTACTGAAAAACTACCAAGATTGAAAATCTTTGATCACAGTTTATGTGAAGCCTGCACTTTAGCAAATAGAAGAAAATCAGTTTCTCACACTACAACAAATTTGAGATTATACGACCTTTATTTAACAACCGTTTCTCAAAAACCATTGTGATAAGGAAAAAAAACACGACGAGTTACACCTACAAAGACGAAAACCATCGTGGTATTGGCGGGAGCTACCATAACGATTTTTATAAAAACCGTAATGGAAGGTATGCATGTTTGAAATTTTTAAATTTAACCTTTAAGTTCGGCATGAATAAAATTTTAATCTCATGAATAAAATTTTAATCTTTCACGACAGTTTTTATAAAAACCATCATGGAAGGTTTGGATATTTGAAATTTTTAGTATCCCGTCTAATTTAATCTTTCACGATGGTTTTTATAAAAACCGTCGTAGAAGGTTTTGTAAATTTGAAACTTTTAGTAGTCCGTCAAAATTTAATCTTTCACGAAGGTTAAATTTGGGTGGAAAACTAAAATTTTTAAACCACAGGACCTTCCATGATGGTTTTTATGAAAACTGTCGTGAAAGGCTTTTCACAACGGTTTTTACTAAAAACTGTCATGAAAGGTGCAAGGCCTTCCACGACGATTTTTGTAAAAACCGTTGTGTAAGGCCTTTTACTACAGTTTTTACTAAAAATCGTCATGGAAGGCCCCAAGGCTTCCACGACGGTTTTTAGTAAAAACCGTCGTGAAATGTTGTACATGTTTTAAATTTTTAGTAGTCGTCAAAATTTAATCTTTCACGAAGGTTAAATTTAGGCAGGATACTAAAAGGGGCCTTCCACGACAGTTTTTAGTAAAAACCGTCGTGGAAGGCCTTTTACGACGGTTTTTACTAAAAACCGTTGTGAAAGGTGCAAGGCCTTCTACGACAGTTTTTGTAAAAACCGTCATGGAAGGCCTTTCATGACCGTTTTAGTAAAAACCATCGTGGAAGGCCTTTCATGATGATTTTTGGTAAAAACTGTCGTGAAAGACCTCGATGCTTCTACGACTGTTTTTAGTAAAAACCGTCGTGAAATGTTCTACATGTTTGAAATTTTTAGTAGTCCTCAAAATTTAATCTTTCACGAAAGTTAAATTTAGGCAGGATACTAAAAATTTTAAACCTCGGACCTTCCACGATGGTTTTAAAAACCGTCGTGGAAGGTCCGAGGTTTGAAATTTTTAGTATCCCACCCAATTTAACCTTTCATGATGGTTTTTATAAAAACTGTCGTGGAAGGTTTTGCATATTTGAAATTTTTAGTAGCTTGTCAAAAATTAATCTTTCACGAAGGTTAAATTTGGGCGGGATACTAAAAATTTCAAACCTTGGGACCTTCCACGACGGTTTTTATAAAAACCGTCGTGAAAGGTACCACGGCTTCTACGACGATTTTTTAGTAAAAACCATCATGAAATGTCTCGCATGTTTAAAATTTTTAGTATCCCTATAAAATTTAATCCCGCGCCAACGACATGGCTTTCCCTATTTATTCAAAATTTCTCTAACTCGAACCCACTAACTCTCAAACCCCTTTCTCTCTCTAACTCCTCTCCCATGACCTAGCCACCGACGAACCCAACCCCCACAGCATGCCACCGACTTTGACATTCCTTTATCACTCTCTCCATGACCTACCTAACAAACCCGATGCCATTTGCCACCGTTCATCTTCATCCCTTGACATTCTATCGACTCCACCATCGTTTGACTCGTCCTTTGTCGTTCCATCAACTTCATCGCCTTTGGTAAATTTCAAACCATTACTTTTAGTTTTAGTATTATTGTTAGTTCTAAACTTAGCATTATTTGGTTATTTTAGTATTATTTACCTTTAGTTTTAGTTTTAATATTAGTTATATTAATTTATTTTTTGTCATTTAGTATATGTTACTTGTATTTGGTGTTTGAAAGAACTTTGAACAATATTTAGCATTTTAGTGTGAGAATAGATTACTTTTTATGTGTTTGTGATACCTAAGTATTATTGTAATACCCACCACATGTTTAGAGATTTTTTTTAGGGGAATACAAATTTTTCACGATGGTTTTTTAAAAAACTGTCGTGAAAAATTGGCATTCCACTACGGTTTCTTGGAAAACATCGTGGAATCAAAGGCTTTTATAAAAACCGTCGTAAAAGGTTTTGTATATTT